>CM035444.1:75764926-75942426 GCA_020310875.1 Ceratopteris richardii
ATATATATATATATATATTTCTTGTTATGTAGGTCATTCGTTGAAGATGTTAATGCATCATCAACAACAGAGGATCAATTCAAGTTATTAAATTCTTGTTTGACCAACAAGCAGGTGGTTAGTATTTTGGAGTCACGGATAGGAAACCTTATCAAGAAGAAAGTGATTAAAGATTTCACAAAAAAGTTACAAGATATTATCACTCCTAGAGACGTGCAGATGGTATGTGATGAAGCAGGAATTAGTACTAAAGGATACAGTGCATTGTACAACCTTTTGAAGCATTCATTAGAAAGAGAAGGTATTTTACAGAATATGTTTCCATCTCCTTACAAGGTATCGCTAAAGAAGTCAATGTCCAATGAAGATATAACTAGTATTCTTGGAAACTACTTATATATAGAGGATATTATGCCTATGTCTATTTATCATTTATCTACATCCAAAAAAGAGTTGAAAAGCGCAGTTGGAAATGGATTTCCTTACACAAAGTACAACAACATATTCGTGGATTTGGAGAGGCTTCAACAGGCAATGGTTCAATTTTACAAATCTACTATACCAGGTATGTGCACTATTGTTACCTTGATATACATTGTATTTTGATGTTATAAAGATTTTGCTAATTTATGCAGATTGTAATACCAAATTACAGTTTATATTGAAGTTAGATGAATGCCAGATTATAAAGGGACGACGAATGGAGAGATTGAGTTTGACACTCATGAATGAAGCTATGAGAAATGCCATATCTGATGAAAGTTGTAACTCTAGCTCTAAGTCTACATATAGTGTTCAATCCGAGAAAGAAATATGGTGGTTAGGTGCTATTGAAGTACCTAAAGAATCCAATGATGTTCTTTCATGGATTTTTAGTAGGACCCCATGGATCACTAAAGTAATACTTTCTCAAATTCATGGTGCAAAGCTCCACATAGAAAACTTTGGTGATTTTGAGATAGATTGGCACTTGGGTGGGGATTTAAAAACTATCAAATGCATGTTAGGTTGCAAGCAAGGTGCATCTGCTCGTTATCCATGTCCATTTTGTACTCGAGGCTACAAAGTAACAAAGGGACAACAAAAAGTACTATCTAGCTTAGATGAATACATAGATGCACCTACTTCCACGGAATGGGATAGACCTTTGTTAAGGTGTCCAATGTTAGAAATACCTAACCGTGACACATTAGATAAAGATTGGAATCCCATTATTCCATTTCCATTAGTTAATGTTCACTTTTGCACATTGCATGCTTTCATGAGAATATTTGATAGATTATTGAAGCTCCACATAGAATATGCAATCAAACTATATGGAAGAGATGTTTAATTGGTTTTATCGTACTGCATTTTCAAGGACATATGCAATGGAACGAGCCAAGGAGTTGAAAGTTGCAAAACTTGCAAGATTTAATCAACACAACTTAGCTAGTGAAAAATGGAAGTCATCATTGGGACCTTTACGTCATGCTCAATGGCGGGCTACAAGAACACGACAGGGTTCATCATGGAAGTGAAGTCATTTAATACATTCATGGCATTTTCTGAATAATTCATAAGGTTTGCTACACACTAATCTCTTGTTTGCAATTTTTTCAGGTAATTTTTAATTTTTAAACTATTTTTTGTCCATTCAGATGTGAACAGAACCTTTTTAAGTGAAACATTATAAAAGGAGACTCATTGTCTCATTTCAACATTCTAGCACTATAGAGGATGGCACGAACAAAGCAAACTGCAAGGAAGGATCCCATTAACTTTCCTACCTATGTGCAAGGCACTCAGAAGCCACCATGGATGAATCACCACAAAAGGCGACGTAGTGTCTCACGCTCTGCATCCCATCGCGAAACAGGTGGTGGCCATACCTCTGGGAGTGAACAGTTGCATGAACAAGTGGAACATGGGCAATCCAGGGAAAAGGCCGTAAATCAACCCCAATCACCACCATCATCATATGATGAGCCTCCATCACCAAAGAGACCAACAAAGACAAGGGTGAAGGAGCGTGCTCATAGACAGGTAGTTTCTGATGATGATTTTGATGAATCGCATGAGGATGTGTCTCAACAACGTTCACAATCAAGTGATGAGAGTCAAACATTGCCACCATGGGGTAACGAAGAAATACCTACAAATCATAGGGTTACTGTAGCGGGAAAGACACTACCATCAAATCAGGGGGCCATACCCAATGATCAAGAGAGAGAGCAAAGCCAGCAACAACATCCTGAACAAGGAGAAAGCTCAAGACGCGTGCAACGGAAGAAGAAATTCTTTCAACCTCGTCGTAGACCACCCCAACCAAGACCACAAGAAAATGTCCAACGAAGACCACCACCACCACAAGCTAGAGCACCACAACGAAGAAGAAGATATACGAAGGCATTTGCAGAGATAAGGCACTATCAAAAGACAGCTGAGCTTCTCATACCTAGAAGACCCTTTGCAAGGGTGGTCAAAGAAGAGTTACAAAGGTATTGTGCAGGGTTAAGGATCCAAGCTCTAGCTTTAGAAGCTTTACAAGAGGCAGCTGAAGCATTTTTGATATCAATGCTAGAGGATTCCAACCTGTGCGCCATCCATGCTAAGCGAGTCACTATACAACCGAAGGACATACAGTTAGCTAGGAGAATTAGGGGTGATCGTAGCTAAGTTTTGTAACTGATCTCTATGGACAAGAGATTTTTTGTAAATATTGCCATTTTCAATGAAACATTAGCACTTTTCCTCTATTCCATTTATAATCTCATTATTTAGAATGAAACACGAGCAGTCATTTTACATTTCCATGTGTTTTCTTGTGATAATCTCTCATATATGAATGATTGTTTTCTTATCTTGTCATTTTGATCTAGTGATAATATCCCTGTACTGAAATTTCTTTTTTATTTAAGGTCATGTAGGTCTTGTAGGGCATTGGGAGGCCAAATAAGGCCTTGCCACAGAAACGCGGGAGAAGGCCCTGCAAAACGTTTGCAGGGCCTTCTCCCGCGTTTCTGTGGCAGGGCCTTATTTGGCCTCCTAATGCCCTACAAAACCTTTGAAATATGAAAGAGGGATCATGACTAGTAAAGCTAGTTCAGGGGTAGTTAATATGAACAAATTTTGACCTCCCTATACCTTTGAAACATATGAGCAGAGCATTTTGAAACTTAGAACATTTGCATTCTTGAAAATATCCATCTAGTGAAGGTTCAGTCTCATGTAAGGTAACCTTGGGCATGTCAGGATCTTTAGTTTCATTCTTTTGGACTCTTGATCATTGGGTATGGCCTCCATTAAGGTCTCCTAGGGCATTGGGAGGCCAAATAAGGCCCTGCCACAGAAACGCGAGAGAAGGCCCTGCAAACGTTTTGCAGGGCCTTCTCCCGCGTTTCTGTGGCAGGGCCTTATTTGGCCTCCCAATGCCCTAGAAGACCTTAATGGAGGCCATACCCAATGATCAAGAGTCCAAAAGAATGAAACTAAAGGTCCTCCCAATGCCCTACATGACATCAATACATCACATGCAGGTCCAAAAGAATTTTAGAGAATATACTGAAAAAGAAATACTTGAGACAATTGTAAATAAAGCAAAGTGAAAATTTGATATTAATTCAATTGTTTACATCAATTGGCTTTGAGTTTCTCAATGACTCTCTTTCGACGCTCCAAAGCCATGGGTAGGGTGTAAGTCAAAATTGAGTTTGCTATTTGATCAACATTTCTAACACCTAGACCTAGAGATATACCTATTTGGCCTAAGACCTTTCCACGGAAGTTGGAACCTAAGGTTGTAGTTACAAGGGATTTCTTAACTAAAAAGATACAATTACTCCCCTGTGTAATGGTTGATAAACAAAGCAATTTACTTAAGGCCTTTAGACACCATGTCATGAAGTGGCCCTGAGGACTGAACTCTTTATGGATAATTACAAAATGGTCTTTGGGAAGTTTCCCAATGTAGTTTGCAAGGGATGAGCCACCTCCACGAGCCACTCGATCACCTCCGCTCCTTGCTGCAAACTTGTCGACTTCAATCACCTCCTGCACAAAGTTTTATGATTAGTATCTGCATGTGTTTGTAAGAATGAATGACATGAATTGAAGATACTTACATCCTGAACTCTATCTTCTTCTTCTCCTCTCTCTTGAAGTTGTAAATTAATGCTGGAGTGGGACATCCCACTCTGCTCGATTACTGGTGAGGCGGGAATTTTTGATTCCAATATCCTTTCTTGTGCATTATTAAATTATTCTTCTGTGATATGTTCATGTTCACTTGTGAGTATGTCATTGCAAACCAATTTTATTGTGTCGGCCACTGAGTCACCAAATGGCAAACACTTTTTCTCCAACAACTCAGAGGTACTATCCAAAGGACACTCTGACAAAGTACAAAACAAACTTAGGCATTCATCAAGCCATAGCCCAAATGCCTTCTCTACATCATGTAAAAACAAATATTCTTGTCCCTCGACAAGAACCACTGAAAAAGTTTCAATCTCCACCTCTGGAATAGTTGCTTCTGGCTCCGAAGAGGTGGATGGCTTAGGCACTTCTTTCAACTTATCATCCACACCAAGAGGATAAGTTTTCTCAATAGCTTCTCTCTCTAATAGGAGATTCAAGGGTTCTTGAGGTGGTTCCTTTTTATCCTCGACAAAACCACCTGTAAGAAGATGAGGGATCTCATGAGGAATTGGTTCTGGTTCCTCATTCACAAAGAAAATTGTGGCAGCAATGAATGAAAGATATTTTGCACCCACCTTGCGTTTCCTATTCAATTTCCTTATAAGTGGCACCGTTTCATCAAGAAGGTGCCCTGCTTCCTCTGCAATTGCCTGGAACCGTTTCAATCGTTTTGCAAAAGCCTCATCACCTTTGTGAATGTAGGTGAGAAGGTCACATGGAACCCAAGTTCCATCATATGGTGGTATTTCAATGGAGAAACGCAATATATGAACTTGCATATATTGAAGTAGCTCCTCCAAAGCATCGGCATTCATTTGCACGGTTCCATGGAGGTCAGGAACCTTGGAGAGAAGATCATATAGGTCATGTTGACCTTTATAATCTGAATCCTCCAAAAATTCTAGAAACTTGTGGCGTGCACTCTTAGTAGGTACAGAGGTGGAAGCCATAGCTTGCAAATGCAGACTGTTCTAACACTCAATGTGGTTGCAAAAGTGAGAAATGAGGAGAGAGGACTCCTATTTATAACTTTTCTAGAATTTTTAAGTGATGGGTCCCACTTTTTCATAGAAGTGACTTTTCCTTAAATTAAAACATAAGAGTCTTGAAAAGGAAAACTTTCACATTTGAGATCACATCAAAGGAAATAAACAATAAGAATGCTCTTTCAAGAAAAACCTTGAGAATTTACAGATACAAGTAGAATGTGGCCAAAATATCCTTGAAGCAAATGTGAAAAATTTTTCATTGCAAAAATAGGTTTGTTTACAGGTTTCACAGTGTCTTTACAAAAAAGAGTTATGACAATGAAATGTCAGTTCCATCCATGCTCCAATCTGCAAGAACCTTGATTTTGTCTTCCAATCTCTTTCCAATCTGTGGAAAATTCATAAAAGAGTAAAACATTTTCAAATCATGAACAATAGTGATAGAATAATATATATATATATATATATATATATATATATATATATATATATATATATATATATATATATATATATATATATATATATATATATATATATATATCTCTATATGTATATATGGAATACAACTCTTACCTTGTTCCCTCGTATTCAAAATTTGAAATCATGAAGATCGTCATATCCCATGATAAGTAATTGCTCTCTCAAGTTGGCCAAGTTCCAATGTTGATTAACTAAAACCACCTCCATATCATTGTTTGGTAACTTCACATTAATTTCAAATGAAGCTAAAGATCCCTCCGAGCTTTGCAAAGGTATCCACTCTCCTAGTTTACACATCCAACGATCATAATAAAATCTGATGTACAATGAGGTGCGATGTTTTAAATAGCGAAACCCTATACCTGTGTCACCAATTCTACAACGATATCTATCCCCTTTTGACAATCCTTCTACATAACCCCAGTTTTCCCCTAACAATCCTTCTACTGCTTCGTATGTAATATCTTTACATAGGAACATTGTAGGAGTTTCTACAAAAGGAATGCCTTGAAATATGAAAACAAAGCAATGGATTGGTAGAGTCCAATGAAGACCTATTGATCTAGATACTCGTGTGAATTTCAAAGAGTTATGTATGTCCATCACCATCTTACGCTTGAAAGATGATATGGACCAAAAATCAGGTTTTGGCCACTCTAAACTAAGAAGAGAGTCAACTTTGATAATCTCCAACCTTCCATATTCACCATCTGTGGAAGGAACAATGTACTTGTGAGTGTAAAAGAAGATCCTTTCACGAATAAGTTTAGCAGGAGGTACATCTGGAAACACTAATGCCCCAATGTCTGCATGTAATGCTTTGAAAGTTCCTGTGAGACTATGAAGTGGTTGCTCTTCCACTAAACTAGAAGGAAATATGACTGTAGCAATGAAAAACATATGAGATGAGTAATTAAGACATTTAACACCATGAAGCATTGAGAAAATAGAAATACTCACAATGGATTGGATATCTAATTCTATTGGAGTTTTCTAACTTCATGGTTGAAACTGTGAAGACATGTTGTACAATAGCAACCATCCCACCATGTGTTTGCTGCTTGAAGCCTAAGAGCTTACCTTTCCAATGAAGACCCAAATTTCCACGATCTTGAACACGATGAGGACCAAGTCCAGATGGTTGCATGTACACCCATGCACCTTTGCAAAACTCTTGTGGTAGCCAACTTCCTTCCATTGTTTTGATGTTGTGGCACGTCATTGTGTGAACTTCGTCCTTTGGTCTCCTACGAGCTCTGGAGCTTTCCATGGGAGTAAGAGTTGTTGTCATTGCTGCAGAAGTTGGGAGAATGGTAGGAGGAGAAACAATGCTTCTGTTGTATGGTATGGAGGGAATAGAGGTGAAAAATATGACTTTTTGGGTTTTGGGTATGAAAATGGGAGTTTGAAGAGGGAAAATAGAGTTTTTTGAGTCATTTTGAAAAAAGTCACTTTTTTAGTCCACAAACATGCACGGATTTTGAATTAGAAGTCAAAAATAGCACTTTTGACCCTGAAAAGTGATATGGAGGTCATTTAATGGTATTATGATGAGTTTTACAACTTTTAAAAAATTTTGAATTTTTGCGCCCAACCTGATTACGAGATTTCTTCTCTCTCTAGAAGACAACCCTGAACATAGAGGAATCTTGTCCCCTCTTCCCCCTTCAGCCTAGTATTTTATAGGGTATAGACTGTGGCCACCACCCTCTTCTGATTGGTCCATCACTAATCACTCCTTGAGCTAAAAGGCCCATCCAGGGTTCACCTTTTTTCCTAATGCTATGTTGCAACAACTATTTGCTAAATACTAACAATATAGAGTCTCATTAAATCTAGATTAGTGTGTCTTCATGGTAAGAAAGGGAAACATTTTGGGACATTGTCTCAAAGAGCATAATTTCTAGAGATGAAGACAAAATCAAAGCAAATTTTAATCTTTCAAAGCCTAGGAATGTCAAGGAAATCTAGGTTTTCATGGGCCATTGTGGATATTATTGTAGATTTATCCACATGTAAGCAATCATTGCCATACCACTTTATGCTTTGATTATCAAGTTTCAATGGACAAGAATGTGGCAAAGCATTTGAAGAGCTTAAACATTAGCTTTTCATAGCTCCCATTTTGAAAGTGCCAAATTGGGAAAAAATCTCTTACATGGATCTTGATGCATGTAATTTTCCCATGGATCTTGATGCTCTGCAATAGGTTGTATTTTAGCACAACTTGCAAATGAAGGTAGGCTTAATTTTCCCATAGCCTATGCTAGTTGAAAACTCAATAGTCTATAAGAAATTTCACTATGACCAAGAGAGGGATTAGGCATGATTTATGTGGTAAACAATTTAGAAATGATTTTCATGCAAATAAGTTTAATTTTTGTGTTGATCATTGTTGGAAGCAGCCAAAGGCATATAAGACGCGGAAGCATGTAACAATGGAGCACGGAGCCAGTCGAATCTTTTTTCAAAGAATTATGTTTTCAAATACTTTCCAGAAACCTCCAATAGTGATTTTTATCACTATTGTAACATATGTAACATAGAAAACCCCATTTTGTAATCCATAGCTCCATTTTGTGCAAGCCGAGGAGTCCTCGAGCTTGAGGAGCTTAGGTAGAACAAGCGTATCAATTTTCGTTATTTTTAGACACCGTTTACCCTTCCAAATAGCATCTAGGACCTAATTTTTAACTATGCCGGTCACTAGATGTGAAACCGGTCAAAACTAGTCTAGAAACTATAAAAAGAGCTAGAGAGCTCATTTTTGAGGTTGGTTAGTGTGAGCTTAGAGCTATTTTTGAGCTTGTAATAGTGTTCTTGAGCAATAGAGTTGATTTCTCACCTTCCATTATGTCTTGCTTGTCTCTTCGTAGTGTGTGTGCATGTGTGTGTGCATTTCTATGCTTCTCACCTTCACTCTCACTTCATCTCACATTCACGATCTTCATATCACTCCTATCTCTTCCGCGGATTGACATTAAGGAGGTGGAGCTTCTTAACGTGGTTCTCACCATTGTGCTAGAGCAACACCAAATTTGGCGCCGTTGCCGGGGATCGAGTCTAGGACGAATGTGTGATGGTAAGAGTATAGCAAGAAGTGGCATTGGAAGGTAAAAATTTCAGTTTTTGTTGTTGTTTTTACTTAGTTTTTAGTGTTTTTCACCTCCCCCACACTCCATCTTCATCACCGCATCATCATCTTCATCTCCAAAAAAATCAGAAAATTCACCATATCCACCCATTCTCCTCATTTCCCCTCATTTGTGCATGCGAGAGAGTGAGAGAGAGCTTTTGTGCTTGTGTGTACTTTTGTTTTCTTGAGTTTTCTTGCAGGTACAGAGCTTCAGTGCATCAGGAAAGCTTGGAAAAGGTAAAATTTTCAGTTTCTGTAAGAAATTTCCGACTGTGTCAGACCATCGCGATGGTCTGCAAAGTTCGGATTTTGAGGAAGGCGACCACACCAGCGTGAAGAGCACACCTGCGCCTCTAGGAATCCATAGCCGCATCTGCAAAATTCTCATTTTGGTGGACCATCGCGACGGTCTCAGACCATCGCGATTGTGTCACACCATCGCGATAGGCTCACGCCATCGCGACGGCTCGGCCGGACCATCACGACGGTCTCACGCCATCGCGACGGTTCATTTGGACCATCGCGACGGTTCGCGGACCATCGCGACTGTTCGGTTGACCCCACACCATCGCGATTGGCTCACGCCATCGCGCCGACGGTGCCACGTGGCAAGTTGGACCATCGCGACGATACCCTCAGACCATCGCGACAACTCAAATTTTGGACCATCGCGATTGGCTCACGCCATCGCGTCCAGACCATCGTGATTGGCTCAAGCCATCGCATCTGTGACCATCGCGACGGTTCACTTTGGACCATCGCGATTGTTCACGTTGACCGTTGACTGACGCCATCGCGATTGTCCGCCTGATCGAGCCATCGCGACGGTTCACACTCACGCCATCGCGAATGTCCGCCTGATCGAGCCATCGCGATTGCTCACTTTTGGACCATCACGACCGTGCATTTCAGACCATCGCGACGGTTCGCGCATCACGCCATCGCGACGGTTCGCCTAGACCATCGCGACGGTTTGCCTGGACCATTGCGACAGTCCCAGACCATCGCGATTGTCTCACGCCATCGCGATTGTGCACCCCCATCGCAAATTTTAGTGTTTCATTTTTTGGCCAATTTTAGGGCTATTTTTGGGAAATTTTTGGGTGATTATACTCATAGGAGACCCCTTAGCTCATATTAGGAGAGAAACCTGTTTGTCAGTTTTTACCCCCCAGGGCCTGAACGGTCATAACTTTTTCATCCGAAGTCCGTTTTTTTATCTTAATAGCTCATTAGAAAGCTCTTGACGAGTACTCAAAGGCAACCAAAGCAAGGCAGAAGGGGCATAAAGCTTGGGAAGCGCGGCTTCTTGGGCATCAGAGCAACCAGAAAAGCTGACTCGAGGTTGGAAGATTACTCAACCCCCTCAGTCAATTCTTAGCTTAGGATAAACGGTAGCATTGTGGAGTAAAGACGATAGGAACGCCTCAAGTTCAAGAGAATTAAATTTATCAAGTTCAAGACTAAAGTAAAGGTGTGTGACACGAAAACCTAAAGGAAAGAACATAAGTCTGACGGAACGAGAACTCAAAGTACCACGGGAAGTCGAATTCTTGACGCATACATTAAGACAAGAATCTAAAGACATCTAAAAAGAATCAAGAAAGTAATAACAAAGAATCATTGACGATCTGAGCGTGTACTGAGTGTGCAAGGAAGAAAATTAATGAACCTTAGATCGGGCAAACATATAGGCAAGTCAGACCGAGCAAGTGTAAGAACTACTGCTCGATCGTGGGCTCAACAATTGAACACTAGTTATCCCTACGAGAGCTCAGATACTAGTGAATCAGAAATGGCATTTAGCACAGAAAGACCAGAAGGAGGGTCAAATGTAGCATACTTAGAAAAACCAGAAGGACCCTATAGGACTCAACTAGAGTTTCTCGGAACTAACCGATTAGGTGCTCGCATCCATGAGGACGGTTTGCGAAGGCAAGTGGTGCAAATGCACAACCCCGATCAACCCATTGGATTGGAACGTCCAGTGGTGAAATTTGAGAGAGACGCGTACATAGACAAAGAAGGAATAATGTACATCTTAAGTACGCAGCCAAACAATACCAATGAGTTTGGCGTGATTCAGCTAGAGACGGAAACTAAATCTCAAGGAAAAGAACCATTAGAAGAGCCTAAAAACCTAGAGGGAAATCTGTACTGACACCAGTAATAATCCCAGAATGGATCCCTCAAGACAACAGAAGCATAGAGTTGTTTGTAAATAAAGAAACTAATGAAGCCTTTTGGAGATACAAGACAGAATTACTTAGTGAGGTAGGAATCATCACGATATACGAGTTCAAGGACCCGGATACACCTGGAAAGGTTGTATACCTGGATGAGACTTCAGAAAGAGTCTTTGTGGTGCCTGACCACGCTAAAAACACATACACATGGAGAGGTGAATTGGTATTCCCTCTATCTAGAACGAACATGAACACAAGTCAACAAGGGGCAGGAACATCATTAGCCCATGGAAATCAAAGAGAGAAAAATAAAGAAAGACCCGATGTAAGCTTCACTCATCCCATAGGGAGAGATAGAACAACCACGGACACTAATAGAGTGGATAGACAAAGAGATCATGGAATACCAGGTGGTAGAGATGATTTTCCTCTACCTAGACCACGCGAACACGCAAGAATACTGAGACCCACACAGTTAGTGAAATCCATGAAAAATTACTTTGATGGGACAGGAGATCCCTATGACCATGTTGCAGAATTCAAGCAAGTACTAAGAGCCGAACAAGTTGAAGACATGTTCACGCAATACAACGCATTTGGACTAACGTTAAAGAATACCGCTTTAACTTGGTTCCAACCATTGCAACAAAGGCAATTTAGAGACATCCATCACTTTTTAGAGTCATTCATCACTGAATTCTCTAAAAGTGGGATTAGACATGACATGTCTTCGTTGATTCATAGCTTCAAACAGACCCCTCAGGAAACAGTCAGACTGGCAGGACGTAGGTTTAGACAATATGTTGAACGATGTCCAATGCAAGAGCTACCCTCACAAGCTAAACAAGTGTCATTATTCCTAGATGGCTTGTTGAGCTCTAAACTACACTCCTATGTGTACCTAAAAGAACCCAGAACGCTAGAGCAATGTGTAAGAATTTGTATAGACATTGAGGACAACTTAGGAGACGAGTTGGAACTCTCAAAGGTCTATAAGGACTCAGACCGTTCATCTCTAGCATCCACAAAATTGTCTAGCTCGATAGAAGACCTAGCAGAAAAAGTGGCCCAAAAACTAGGAGTTTCTAGTAAACCTAGGGTGCTAACAAACAAGCGTTGTTACACCTGTGGTGGTGATCATATGGCTAATGTGTGTCCCAATGCACCACAACCACAAGCCAACCCTAGTGGCCAATACTGTACAATTGAGAGAAGATACACGAATCATACGGCTCAGGACTGCCCATACAACAAACAAACCATGAGACAGAACTACCCGCAAGCATACCAGCAGCCAGGTAGGTATCAAGGCCATTTCAATGCTCAGCCTTATTACTATAGGCCTCCTCAGAACTACCCATACCAGGCTCAACAGAGACCTCAACTGCCTTAGCTCAGCAGCCACCCCCACCCGCAAATGTCATCTCAGTCAAATACGCTGCTGTAGAAGAGAACCTAAGTAGGGCCTTAGTGCCTTCTTCACCTTTGATCACAGAGGGAGACCCGAACTCAAACAGTTTTGACTCTACGCATGTAGATAGTCCACCCGCTTATTACACAGAGTCACCAGAACATGTGGAAACATATCATTACGATAGTCCACCAGTGGAACCTTGTTGGGAGCCAGACTATGCTAATGTGATGTACACAAACCCAAATCCACGGCCCCAAGTAAGACAACAGAGACCACAGGGCCCTAGAGGACCATGCTTTAGGTGCCAAGGAGATCACTTCATAAAGGATTGTCCACATCCCCCGATATCAGGACAATCACAGTGCTATAACATACAAGGCTTTTGCGCCGATTGTGGCAAAGAGCACATCATAAAAGATTGTCCTAAGAACCCTGTTAATGCTTCAAATGTGACACCGATCAACGTGATAGGTATTGTAAATAACGCAGATGGATCCAACCCTACATACGTGCCTATCCAAGCTATAACAAGAGCCCAGGCGCTCTTACAGAACCAACAGCTTATTCAGGAGAAAGTAGCCGGAAGTAGTGAAGTTGCAGAATCTAGCAGTAAGAAGACAAAATCTTGGAAAGATTCTAGAGAAAGGATAAAGAGAAAATGGAGTAAAAAAATAACTGAGTTGGAAGGAAGTCTAAAAGAGTCGAGAGCCAAAATCCTAGAATTGACTTCATAGGAATTGAATCAAGAGAATCCAGCTCAAAAATCAAGATCAGTTTTAGCGGAACCCATACCAGAAAATCTAGACATGATGTTTCGTGCATATCAGGCTAGATTAAAAGAAGGACCTCAAGTAGCTGAAATGAGCAACAACTACCCTCGAGCTGATCTAGAAATTGAGAGAACTAAACTTTGCATGAAGATGGTAGAATTAGCACAAGCTTTGTTCGAAGCCTCTAGATATATTAATTGGAATAACATGGCAAAACCGGAGTTACACTTTCAAGGACTAATGGAGAGGCTAGAATATTTTATTGATAGCAAAGAGAAAAAGGATCAGCATAGGAACCCTAGTGTCCCAGAGACACAGGAAAGGAATGCACCATCCCTGTCTCAAGTACCCAATACAGAAAGTTAAGACAATTTGTCTTCCATACATAGGTACTCTCATGAATTTTTGAGAGAAATCCAAGAAGAGAAATGGAGAAAAGAACAAGGAACTCATCCTCCTATTCAAGAAATAAATGACTTGCACGAGCAATTTCCCCAAGACATTCCCTCTATTTACGATGATGTAGAGGAGGAACCACTGAGTGAACACACAGGATTTGAATCTAATTCTTTACAAGAATTACCTCAGTTTACAGGACCTTGGGAAGCAAAGTCTATTAGTATGAGAGCACCCACGATAATAGTGAGGAATGAAGAATCAGTAATCCCTAGAAACACGGAAGTGATCAGGAATACCAAAGTACAGTGTAATCTCACTCAAGAGGAGTTGTTAAAGGTAAAACCAGAATTGTGGAAACATGTAGCAAATCAATTCCCTGAGCTTGCTACTACTCCCTCACAAATAGGATCACAAAATAAGGTATCAGAGATACCCGTAGAAAAGATTGGAGACGTAAGCGAAGGAGAGGAAGGTAACACTTATCTTCCAATAACCCATCAGGGCTACACCACGAAAGCCATCTTAGATTCAGGAGCCGGAGTAGCCATCGCTACCACCGCTTTATGGAAACGTTGGGGTAAGCCAGCACTCAGACCTACCAGGATGAAGCTACAAATGGCTGACGGACACATAGAAAAACCATTAGGCTTACTAGAAGGCATATCTCTCACCACTTGTGGTGTAGAGTTTGAGCATACTTTTGCCATTTGTGATTTTAGTAAAAATCATGCTTATGAGATGATATTGGGACGACCATTCATGCGTCAGTTGCAAATTGTACAAGATTGGGGAACTAATTCTTTGTACTTGCAACATTTAGGAGTGACTACTAAAGTCAATCTTAAAGACTATTCACATCAAGGTGTACCCCCAATACAATGGAATACCATCCATAAGACACCAGTAGAAACAGAATCCGTGCACTCATTAGAATCAGATCCTTCTTGGTTGCACGAGGATACTCACTTATGGATGTGTAAAGTAGCCAAACAAGAGGAAGAAAGATTAGAAGCAAGGACCTTAGGTGCAGAACAACATCCACGAACCCTTCAAGATCCAGCCTACGCACCTGTAGTATTCCCAGACGAAGAGTTTGAACCCCATGGTTGGGCAGAAATCCTAGCAACCATGGATGTAGCCATCAATGAAGAACAATGGACACCCCACTGTGACGAGGATGGCTATGACATTTCAGTTTTCACGATAGAGCCAATCATGTGCGATGCAATTTTAGAAGAGTGTGAACCTAGCACTGATGCATTTGAGGATGCAAGCGATTTTGATTTAGAATCAATTATCATGGACCCACCCTTTGCATCAGAAGAAGAATATTTTTACGAAGTAGAGACTCACCCTCAGAGACACGAGGAAGTTATGAATGACGTGAGAATAGCCACTCAAGTGACTAGCAAAAGTGAAGGCAAGAAAAGAAAGAAGAAAGAAACCATGTCAGAAAAAGAAGAATCTTTATTTGAAGTACCCGAGAATTTCAAGAAATATGAAATTGAAGATAGAAGAATCATGGTACGAATGCCTAATAGAAAGGCGAATGATGGACAAGTATATGATAACCGAGAGAAAACCAAGAAAATAATAGTAGCCATAGAAGGAGAAGAAGAAAAATGTACATACATAGGGCACGATTTGACAGCTAAAGAAGAAGAAGAGCTAGTTGCCCTATTGCGCGAATATAGAGATGTGTTCGCTTGGAGTTACAAAGACCTAAAAGGAGTAGATCCAAATATATGTTCTCATAGAATCCCTATGACTCCAGATGCAAAACCTACGAAACAGAAACCTTACACGTACAATGATAACTACACTGCGAAGATTAAAGAGGAGATAGATCGCTTGATAGAAGCAGGATTCATTTACGAGATTGAGCATACCGAATGGGTATCCCCCATTGTGGTTGTGCCCAAGAAGAATGGAAAATTGTGTGTGTGTATTAACCTTAAAAAAGTTAATGCCGCCACGATTAGAGACAGTTATCCTCTTCCTATCACAGAACATCTATTGGAAAGAGTTGCGGGCAAGGAAGTTTACAGCTTCCTTGATGGTTTTTCAGGCTATAATCAAGTAGCCATTGCTCCAGAGGACCAACACAAGACGGCTTTTGCCACTGAATGGGGCATATTTGCATTTCGTGTGATGCCATTTGGCTTAACAAATGCACCCGCCACTTTCCAGCGACTCATGTGTCATGTTTTTAAGGAATTCTTACGCAAGAGTTTGGAAGTTTATGTCGATGACATATGTGCTCATTCTAATATCAGGCAGACGCATATCCCAGAGTTAAGACAAATATTTGACAAATGTCGAGAATATCAAGTGTCAGACAAGGCAAAATTCAGACAAGGCAAAATTCTAGGTCAGACAAGGCAAAATTCTAGGACACATTGTGTCAAAAAAATGGAATCTCTACGGATGAAGAAAAGGTGAAAGTAATTGCAGAATTACCTAGACCAACTAATGTGAAAGAGGTACAAGCATTTATGGGCCATTGCGGCTATTATAGGAGATTCATACACATGTATGCAATCATAGCCAAGCCCTTGTACTCTCTTTTAACCAATTTTGAATGGACAGAAGAATGTGAGAATTCATTCAACGAACTTAAAAGACGTTTGTGCTCAGCACCTATATTGACTACCCTAGATTGGAGTAAGCCATTCCATGTACATGTGGATGCATCCAATTACGCCATAGGATGTGTGTTAGCACAAACCACGAGTGAAGGTAACATAGATCTCCCCATAGCTTACGCGAGCAGACAATTGAACGCAACAAAAAGAAATTACACCACGACGGAACGAGAAGGATTAGGGATGATCTACGCTGTAAAGAAGTTTAGACACTACTTGTTGGCCAACAAATTCAGGTTTTTTACAGATCATCAAGCCCTATTGTACCTAGTCAACAAACCATGTAACACAGGATGATTAATACGTTGGTTTCTATTACTCATGGAGTACGATTTTGAAGTAGTAGTCAGGAAAGGAAAGACACATCTTAGAGCTGACCACCTTTCGAGACAAACCTCAGGAGAAGCTCCTCAAGGAGTAGCGGATGAATTACCAGATGCATATTTGTTTAACCTTGAGATAGCACCAAAATGGGCTAAGCCTATAGTCCCTATTCTGACATACGGACCCAAGAATCCTAGGATAAAGATCAAAGAAGGAGAGATCACCAAATCTCAGAGATATCAAATCATAGCAGGACGCATATATAAACAGGATAATCAAAAGATTCTTGCAAAACATCGAACATTACAGACTCTGCATAGACTAGGAGTATACTGGCCTACGATGGAAGCAGATGTCTACAAATTGTGTAAAGAATGCCATGTTTGTTGTGAAAGACCACCAATAGAGAATGCTACATTATATCACGTGTCTCTCACACCAGACTGGAGTGAACCATTAGTGACATACTTGAGGACGAAGACATTCCCTCAAGGAATGACCTTAGCTCGACAACGCAGTCTAGAGCAGGAAGCTCAAGACTATTCACTTGTTGGCGATAATCTATACAAAAGAGGACGAGATGGATATCTAAGACAATGTGTTCATGAAAGCGATTATCTGAGCATACTAGAGACTACACACCAAGGTGTTGTAGGAGGTCATTTTGGACCAGATAGGATAATCAAAGCCATCCTCTTTGCAGGATTATGGTGGCCCACTCTTCACATGGATGCTCATACCTATGTTAAGAGATGTGATGTGTGCCAAAGAACTCAGTTTCCTACTCGCAGAGATGAAATGCCATTGAAACTCATGATGGGAGGACGTGCATTTTCTAAGTGGGGTATAGACTTTGTAGGACCCATTAACCCCCCTGCAAAAGGTACACATGCTGAATACATTATTGTCGCGACGGACTATCTTACCAAATGGGTAGAGGCAAAAGCCACGAAAAAGAATGATGCACACACAACTGCAAAATTCTTATTTGAGAATGTCTTTACAAGATATGGATTGCCTATAGAGTTAGTGAGCGATCGAGGAACTCACTTTCTAAACCAAGTCATTGAATATTTGTTACAGGATTTTATGGTGATTCACAAGAAATCTGCACCATATCATCCTCAGGCCAACGGTCAGGCTGAAAGCATTAATAAGATCCTTTGTAACGTACTGACGAAACTCGTGAACAACAAACGTTCAGATTGGGACAAACAGTTACACCACGCTGTTTGGGCATATCGAGTGGCCTACAAGACCGTACTCAATGCAACTCCCTTTCAGATGGTTTTTGTTCAGAATGTTGTGCTTCCTTTGGACTTCTTGATACCGACCCTTAAGGTTGCACAAGAACATCAGTGGACCGGCCATGAATTATCAGCAAGAATAATGGACTTGGAACGATTAGGAGAAACCAGGCTAAAGGCAGCAGCAGGCATATACGCAGCAAAGAAGCGATAGAAAGCCTATTTTGATGTGCATGTAAAAGATAAAGGCCTAAAAGAAGGAGATTTAGTTCTAGTATATACGCTAAAGCAACACGCACGGAAGTTAGAAAAGCGAGGTTATGGACCTATGATCATTAACAGACTCTCAACAAGTGGAGCAGTTAGTTAGCCACCTTAGAAGGAGACATAATGCCTAATTATATTAGTGGCTGTAGAGTCAAGCTATACCAGGAACCTCTTACTGAGGATATGCTTAGACGACTCACGTTGGCAAAGAAGCGTAAGGAGGAAGAAAATAGAATACGAGCGGAAGCTCAGGCAGAAGCAATAGAACGCATTAAGCGCATGAAGCTAAGAAGACAAGGACTAGGGAGAGAACATTATAACCATCTAGAAACATCACCTAGATACCACATGGCCATGTGTCAAGTAAAGTCAACCACTCATCCTAGCATAGTGGACAGGCGACCATTCATTACAGTCAGGCTAGAGCACGGCAACCCTTGCCAAGAGCTCAGGGCTTTAATTGACTCAGGTGCTGCGACTAGTGCGATTAGATGGTCCCACTATAAGGATTCAGGAATAGAAATGCGGCCAATTGAGGCATACCTCATAGGCTTAGGAGGCATGGAAACCCCTTGCATGGGCGAGGTGGACCTTCCTATCCTCATTGAGGATGTGACCATGACAGCGAAGCTACTAGTGTGCCATGATGACGACATGATAGAACCCCTAATCCTTGGCCAAGATTGGCTATACGATCACTTAGTGGACCTAAATCTTAGACAAGGCTCCTTACAGATTGGAACCTTAGAGCAGAAGCGAGTGATACCGCTTGACTTCCCTAACGGCATTCCAACGGAGGTTTGTAACCCTAGACCCTATGAAATACATGCGACGGAAGACCGGAAGATCTTGGGTCAGCTCAGTCACGTTACGTCTACACCAACCTACTCGGGCTTGGCTAGAGACAGTTGTCAATCAGAAGGACGACAGGAGATCTTCCTTGGGGCTTCCTGCAAACTAGAAGGGGCAGCTACCCAACCGCTAGGGTAGATGGACACAATCAGCGGTCAGGTGGGTTGCATCAGCGGCCAAATGAGCACAACACCCTGCGGTGCTCATCCTTCCAAACTTGCTGCGGACTGGCCTAGATTAAAGATAAAGAACGAATCACTTCCTAATGGGCAGGTCACGCAAGTGTTGGATCTCCCTTCTTTTCCAAAGCAGAGCGTCCAATGGACCTCTCAAACCCAACCACGAAGGAGTCAACCACAACAGAGGAACCCAGACCGACGACACCACCAGACAAGGCAAAGACAGCAGTATCAAAATCGCAGAACAAGTGGCACGAGACAAATATGGGTGCCAAAAGGACAGCAACAACAGGCTATTGGCAACACTGCAAACAAGAACAAGAAAAAATTTTCAAAAGAAGCAGAGTCAGTATCCAAAGTCCCCTCGATCTTCTTCTACAAGTACACATACTCGGCAGATTTGGATCGCCAAGAAGTATCTTATCAATCGACCCACACCCATGCAGATTTGGGTACCCAAACAATGTATTATAGCCCAACCCTCAAGCCATGTAATCTATACCCCTCAGAAATCTTTTCATCATTCAATACCAACAAACCCGATACCACTTTTTGTCCCTCAGCAGAAACACACCACCCACTCAAAGACTCTTACGAATTGGATACCGAAACGTATCGAGACGTCTTCTTGTACCCCCTTATCTAACAATTCTCCCCCCCCCCCCCCCCCCCGTTTAAACTCCACCCTTGTAATAATTCACCCTCAACTAAACCTTGTATGAATTCACACACCATAACCCCACATCACTCATCATAACAGCTCATCAAGAAATGTATGCATAATCTGACCATGTAGGTGTCTAGAGACCTGCATTAGTTTTGCAAATAATCATTCCATTAACCACCTCACAACACCTGGCTATACGGGTTACACATCGGTTATGGAAAGGGATTGCAGTCTCACCTTAAGGGGATCATAATTAATTTCCATACTAATGTGCTAATCTTTTGTAGCAGATCTTTTCCATTAGCTCGTCACCCATCATGCAAACTAAAGAAGGACCATCACAAGCTGGCCCAAGCACACCAATGGCCAATATTGGAGAATTACTCGCGGAATCTTATCCGACGATGCAACCACCAGAGTTTCAAGGTTTTCCAGGACCCATGCCAATCGACGATCCTCCTAGAGGATATACGGAGAAGATTCATCGTAACTCGCACTGGTTCCAAGGCCTAGCAGGACCCTTAGCAGACGCTGATTTCATATTTGAGGCCAATTTGGCATTTGATCTTCGCACATGGGCCAAGTACCAGTTCTTTTCAAGAGAATTTGAAGGACTGCAGAATACACAAGATTTAACGTGCATTTGGGCACGAGCGGGCTTTACAGAATATTTTAGTGACCCTCTGCCTACACCCGATTTTTACAGATGCTTTTACCTAGTAACCACCTTGACAGCTTCAGAGAACAAGGATCTACCCGGCACATTCATGTTACCATCCTGGGTAAATGACCCTCCATTCAGAAGGTTTTATTTGTCCAAAGATTTAATTCGCGCAGCTCTCAAAATACATGGAACACACACTCCGACGGAGAGAGAACGGCTAGTCCCAGAGCAGATGAAACGTGGTGACGTAACTAAGTGGGAGGATATTTCATATATAACCTTTGAGCTCTCCAAGCCCTTAAGGATATGCATGCAGCATTTTGCTTTCCCAGCTCAGGATCGTTTTACCATGCCCCACAAGAGAATCTGGTTTGGATTATACTTAGCATGTACTGGACCTCAAACGGTTGATCTAGCTAGCTGGATAATTGATCAGCTCTATTTGGCCCAACATAGATGGGAACGAAAGAAAGTCATCAATGGATGTTGTGCGTTTACGAGAATTATATATATGCGCTTGGCGTATGACCTGCCGATCGAACGTGCATTGACAAGTGAGGAACTGAAAGCATTCAAAGGGACCACTAAGAAGGCTAGAAAGTCTAGCAAAGGCAGAGCCGGAAAGCGGATGAGAGGCACTATCCCGTGCTTACAAGTCCCAGAATCACCCTCACCACAACCATCTCCAGAGCAATCACCGACAGCAGCCACTCCCACGGTGCCACCAATTCGTATACGGTTATCAAGACCAGTTACGCCGGAGGGCACCACCAGTACGGTTGCACCCCAAGTAGCCACAACCACAGAACCTATCACCACAGCAGCTGAAATTCCCACCACTATTGGTGCGGAAGCTTTCTCTTTTCCAATACCCCATTTAGAAGCAGAACAAACAGCACCACTGGATCCAACTTTTGATTTTGAAATGCCCGATGCATTCTCCAATGAGTTCCAATTTTCAAAAGGACAACTGTTTTCTCAAGAATATGAAAGACCTAGCTACCCCACCACACCCCGGGATCAGCCACAAGGACAGATTGTGTCTAGCTTTGATGACGAAAGAACAACGACCGATGACGACGAAGGCAATGACGAAGCCAGCCAGGGAACTCAGGAATCCCAAGAGCATGAACAGACAGATGGCCAAGGCCAACAAACAGACACACATGGTGATACAAGTACCCATGAAGATGAAACTTACGAAGCAGCAGCTTACACACTGGCTATTAAGAAGTTGTATAGAACTATGGAAAAAGTTTGGGCATGAAAAAAGCTGACTGAGGAAGAGAGTCAAGCAATAATAGAACAGGAACTTGTCACACGCGGTTTCGAAGACGCATACATCAAAGGATTCAGAGAGTTAGTCAAATCAGTAGGCTCCAACGAAGCACTCAGATACTTGCAAAGAAAGCCACTACCACAGTTTGACCCCCGCAGAGTACGGCTACTTTCCAAGCCCGGCGAATACATTCGTGTACCAACAGGAACACAGTCTTCAGAACAGGCCAGGGAGGCACGTCTCGTCCCTGAAAGTTCATTGGCAGCACAAACCATCCTTGTAGATTCCCCACCCTGCGCTACAACTGTACATACCTCAGTAGTCATTGAAGTACCGACCACCCCAACCGCTCCTCCATCTCCACCCGTCCATCCAGCCTCCCCTCTTCACCCTCCTTCCCCCCGCCTAACATCTTCTATCGCCGGTGGCGTAAAAGAAATTGTCTTTACGACCACTCACCCCACAATTCCTGCACCCACTAGACCTAGTCTACCCCCTCACACATCCACCTTTCCATTCAACCCATTCCTCCATCCATCTTTCCCGTCCTTCCCCACACATCCATGACCCCTTTTCCCATTCCAACCGCCATTAACCTTCTCCCCAGTCTCACCCCCCCGACCCACTGTAACCCCTATTTTCCCTTTCCACCAAGCTGCACCAGCCAGCCCCCTTGTAGAGTACTCCTCAACCTTTGTAAATCCCGTCTTTACACCAGCACAAGCACCCACAGTCACACCAATATTCACGGTCACCGCACTGGACACGTCCAATGACATGGACATCTCACCACCCACTGCACCATCACTCACTTCACTCACGGCACAAACATATTTAGGCACCTCACAATTTTCCACAATCACCACAGCATCCACCTTCCCACCCCCATTCCCCATTCCCGTTGCATCTACACCCACTGCATCTTCATTTAGCACCCCATTAATACTATCACCCACTGTAGATAATGCATTTCGACAGATGTTCATGTGTATGACGCAAGTCAGAGATGAGTTCACATCTCTTGGCGATAATTATCAGCAGCTGCAGAGGACAACCACTGACTTACAGTCGCAGCTTAATTTATTGTCTATTGAGAATGCCTCACTGAATAGCCGATACCAAGAATTACGAGAGGCCTATCATAAATTAGAACTAGAAAGCGAAGAAAAGACCAAGGAAGCCACTGCTGACCTGGATAACTTATTAAGAGCCCAGACAGTCCGCAATGCAACGCTAACACGAAACATGGGCTTACTCAGAAGACATCTAGCAGCAGCAAAGGAGGAAAACCAGCGCTTACAGGACCAGAACCGAGAAAACTTAGAAGCAAGTCAGAGATGAGTTCACATCATGTGTATGACGCAAGTCAGAGATGAGTTCACATCTCTTGGCGATAATTATCAGCAGCTGCAGAGGACAACCACTGACTTACAGTCGCAGCTTAATTTATTGTCTATTGAGAATGCCTCACTGAATACCCGATACCAAGAATTACGAGAGGCCTATCATAAATTAGAACTAGAAAGCGAAGAAAAGACCAAGGAAGCCACTGCTGACCTGGATAACTTATTAAGAGCCCAGACAGTCCGCAATGCAACGCTAACACGAAACATGGGCTTACTCAGAAGACATCTAGCAGCAGCAAAGGAGGAAAACCAGCGCTTACAGGACTAGAACCGAGAAAACTTAGAAGCAGCGCTTGACCACCCAGACCAACCACTCAGTCCTAGCCGGTTCAAAGCCATTCCCTCAGACTCGACGAGGATGCTGCTAGAAGATCATGTAAGATTGCTAGATGAATACGACCGCATGAACGAGGAGTTACAGCAACTCAAAGAAGATCATAAATTACTTCAGTTACGAGCACTGGCACACCCAGACATACCAGCACCTGTGGACCCCTCTCCTGACATCTTAGAGGAACTCAACGCATTACGGGCCCAGGTATCAAACCTTGAATCAAGGATTGCAGTATATGAAGCACCACCAAGGCTAGATTCCCCACCTGAGCTTCCAGCTGAGGAAGAAACTGTCACCATCCCGGTGGAGGAAACGTTTGAAGAGGCGTACGAGCCACAACCCATCCCAGGCGGATGCGTCACGGCCGAAGGCCAGATGACTTACGAACTCCCGACCCCCGCGTGGATGAAGACAATTGAGGAACTTGGAACAACGCACTCAGCTAGAGTAGAGGCACAATTACATGCCATGGCGATGATAGAAGAAAGAATTTTACAGTCTCCATTCTTTGCTCATTTGGCCCCGCGACGATACATATCTGGGCATGAGCTACAGTGTAAACCGTATTTTATGTTAATGGTTGAATACCAGTTAGCCATTGAGAAAGAGACAGGTAAGAAACCATCGCATGCAACTCAGTTCGAGGAGGACGATCTACCACTTGATGCGCAGCAAGGAGAGATCTATCAACCAGAGTGGCGAAAAGATTTACTACAGAAGTATCCAGAAATGATGAGTACATGGGTAAAGGCACCTTTGCATTTAAAATACAACCCATGTTGGGGACCAGTACCACGACGCCGCTCCTGGACTGCCTTCGCTATTAAGGTACAAAACAATAAACAGTGCCAGGATTGGTTGAGTTACCCCTATTTTAAGCCACCCATTGAGTTACCAACTGTAGGCTACATGATGGCGACAATTCGCCACTGGCTCCCTCGACTAAAGCATATGGACGATATAGCGGCACACATGACTGTCAAAATCTTTGACATGATGCAAATGATTTTTAAAGTCTTCCGATGCGTCAAGGCACCTCATGTAAACACCCCGGGCTTTGAGCATGGCAATTTCGATCTGGTATATGATATGAGTACAACGCCATCGCTACGGGTGTGTTATGCCTGGCATTGCAGAATAAAGTACCTACCGGCGTGCTACAAGCAGACATTCGAAGAGATGTTCACAACCAGCTTCTGGGA
Organism: Ceratopteris richardii; assembly: GCA_020310875.1. Lineage (NCBI taxonomy): Eukaryota > Viridiplantae > Streptophyta > Polypodiopsida > Polypodiales > Pteridaceae > Ceratopteris > Ceratopteris richardii. The sequence continues at coordinate 75,789,549 of CM035444.1, forward strand.
ATACCATTCAGAGGTATTCATAAGTAGGCCTACACATTTATTACACTTATTTGCCTGTGAACGAATGGTCTATTCCACACACTAGCAGCTCCCGCCACCAGAAGAACGGCAACCAATAGACTGGGAGAAACTCGAGGCCGATCTGGCCCGAGGCATTCGTATCTCTGAGCACACCCTCGCTCAAGACCTCCTACAGAACTATATCCGGCAGACCTCACAACAAGGTTCTGTCAAGGACGACAGAAGCGAGAGGGAGGGGGTGTTGGAAGCAGCCAAAGGCATAGAAGACGCGGAAGCATGTAACAACGGAGTAGGGAGCCAGTCGAATCTTTTTTCAAAGAATTATGTTTTCAAATACTTTCCAGAAACCTCCAACAGTGATTTTTATCACTATTGTAACATATGTAACATAGAAAACCCCATTTTGTAATCCATAGCTCCATTTTGTGCAAGCCGTGGAGTCCTTGAGCTTGAGGAGCTTAGGTAGAACAAGCGTATCAATTTTCGTTATTTTTAGACACCATTTACCCTTCCAAATAGCATCTAGGACCTAATTCTTAACTATGCCGGTCACTAGATGTGAAACCGATCAAAACTAGTCTAGAAACTATAAAAAGAGCTAGAGAGCTCATTTTTGAGGTTGGTTAGTGTGAGCTTAGAGCTATTTTTGAGCTTGTAATATTGTTCTTGAGCAATAGAGTTGATTTCTCACCTTCCATTGTGTCTTGCTTGTCTCTTCGTAGTGTGTGTGCATGTGTGTGTGCATTTCTATGCTTCTCACCTTCACTCTCACTTCATCTCACATTCACGATCTTCATATCACTCCTATCTCTTTCGCGGATTGACATTAAGGAGGTGGAGCTTCTTAACGTGGTTCTCACCATTGTGCTAGAGCAACAATCATCAATATCTTCTCTATCTAGTTAGGCTGTGCAACACTAGAAAGTTAGTTCTTGAGTTTCTCTTGTTGATGGAGTTTGACTTTGAAGTTTTAATTAAGAAAGGTCATAAACAAGTGCATTCAAATCACCTTTCTAGGTTAGCAAATGGAAAACAACCCAATGGGGTATCATACATACTACTTGATGCTATTTGTTTAATTTAGAAGTGGTAACCATGTTGGAGATAGACATCTGCGGAAGCACGCGAACAACACAAGGAAGGAGAAGAAGCTTGGAGCACAACACACAATACTGAATGTATTACTAGAGAATGTACAAAGATAAGTAGCCCATTAGGGCAATAGGCATATATTCAAGCCGGGGGAAAAAAACCTCATAAAGAGGGAAAAAAAGTGCCCCGACAGTCCTAGTGTGTTCACACACATCACTACCTAAATATATCAACAAATCCCCCCTAGGAGTGATCCAGTGAACAAGGAGTTGGCACTCATGTATAAGGAAGTGCCAAGCTATGTGGAAATCACTCCACAAAAGGAAGTAAGCCCAAAGCTTTGTGGAAAGCTTCAAACTTCTCCCTACGCAAAGCCTTCATGAAAAGATCTACAATGTTCTCCTGCGTGGGCACATATGCCAAGCTGATCTCCCTAGCACAGAACCCCTCCCTCACATAGTGATAATGCACCAAAATGTGCTTAGTGCGAGCATGGAACATAGGGTTCCTCGCAACTACCAATGCGCTCTGATTGTCAATGAAGATGGTGGTGGCAGAAGACAGGACAACATCCAAATCAGCCATAAGGCGTCTGAGCCACACACACTCAATAGTTGTTGTGAAAGCTAGCCTATACTCAGCTTCACAACTGGAAGTGGCCACAGTAGGCTGCTTCTTGCTCAACCAAGATATACATGAGCTACCAAGCATGAAGCAAAAGCCATTACTGGACACACGAGTGTCCTAGCAACCAACCCAATCAGAGTAAAAAAAAGCTTGCAAATTTGGCGGTAGTGATCCCCCCTTGGGATAAAATAACCCAAGTAGCCGAGTACTACTCAAGTAGCAAAAGATGCGCTTAACTGTCTGCCAATGCTTGACTCTTGGGCAATGCATAAACCTGCTCATCTGTGAGACAACAAATTGAATATTTGGTCGAGTAATGCATAAGTAAATCAAGCATCCAACAACTTGCTGATAGAGAACAACATCAAATGCATCTCCAACATCATGAAGACTCAATCCTAAACTTGTCTCCATAGGAGTGGCAATAGGCTTACAGTCTTCAAGCCGAAAACGTTGCAACAATGTGTCAATATATTTTGTTTGACACAAAGCCATTCCACCATCAACTTGCATAAACTGAATGCCCAAATAGTGATGCAAATGCCCCAAATCAGACATCTCAAATGAGGCATGCAAATCTTCCTTAAAATTAGCAATATGCTTCTAAATAGGACCAGTGAGCAACATGTCGTCAACATAGACAACAATGATCAGAAGCACATCATTAGCACGCTTAACATATAAGGTGCTTTCAGTTGGACTATTCTCAAAACCATGTGCAATCAAATAAGCATGTATCTTCTCATACCAAGCACATGGTGCTTGCTTTAAACCATATAATGCCTTCTTTAACATGCACAACTGGTTTTCATGCCCTTTTTGCACAAAGCCATGGGGCTGAAAAACATACACTTCTTCATGCAAGTCACCATTCAGAAATGATGTTTTAATGTCCAACTAATGTACGTTCCAACCATGATGAGCTGCAAGTGCACATATGCTATGAACTGTAGTCATTCGGCAAGTGAGTGCAAGGGTCTCATCAAAATCAATGCCTCTTTCCTATGCATAACCCTTTGCAACAAGTCTAGCCTTATACTTGTCAACTGTACCATCAGACTTATGTTTCAGCTTGTATACCCACTTAGTCCCAATGGCCTTCTTGCCAGGAGGAAAGTCACATAAAGACCAAGTACCATTCTTCATTATAACATCATATTCAAATTGCATAACAGCCATCCAATTTTTTGAATTTTATGCTTCATCAAACGAAACAGGCTCATTCTCATCACAGAGACTAGATGCAGCCATAGCATAACAATCTAATGCAAAAGAGGCACTATGAGAGCCTGAACGAGTATGATATGACAGAGGTGCATCTAATTTGCTGTCACGCAAAGTCTGCACCAGCCATTTTGGCATAGTTTTTGCCTGCTCAATATCAGCTCTCTCATCAACTAGTCCATCATGTAAATTACACACTTTAGAAAGTGCTATCAAATCTTTGGATGAGCACAATAATAGACTCCAACAAGATGTGGAAGAAAAGGAGAGCACAATTACAAAGTTAAAAGCCAATCTTACACAACTAAAAGAGACTCCACTTGGGATGAGATATAGGAAACGACCATTATCATCCTTTCAAGCTCTTTCAACTGGTGGTGGAGCACGGAAGCGACGTGTTTACGCACTTAGGTATGTGTTTTGCTTGTTTATTTATGTTAAAAGACTTTTAGATTGAGTTTCTTATTGTGCAAGTCATTTGTTGAAGATGCGAGTGCTTCCTCAACAATGCAGGATCAATTGAAGTTTCTGAATTCTTGTCTTAGCAACAAACATGTGCTTATGATTTTGGATTCACCAATAGGAAATCACATCAAAACCCAAGTGATTAAAGATTTTGTAGCAACTTAGAAGCTATTATTAGTCCTAGTGAGGTACAAATGGTATGTGATGAAGTAGGTGTTAGTATTAGAGCATACACTGCATTGTACAATCTTTTGAAGCAGGCTCTGCAAAACAAAGGTATTTTCCAAAGCATTTTTCCATGCCCTTACAAGGTATCTCTGAAGAAGAAGATAACGAATGAGGATGTAACCAATACTCTTGGCAATTACCTGCATATAGAAGATGTTATGCCTACATCCATTTATCATTCATCTACATCAAAGAAAGAGTTGAAAAACACATCTAGAAAGGGATTCATCTACACAAAGTACAACAACATATTTGTCAATTTGGAGAGGCTTCAAAAGGAAATGGTTAAATTCTACAAATCCACAACTCAAGGTATATCCATCATTTTGATAATGACTTTTTAATAATATAGTGTTTGTTATTTGATGTAGATTGTGGTTCCAAAATCAAGTTTGTATTGAAGCTAGACGAATGTCAAATCATAAAGGGATGACGTATGGAGAGACTTGTTGGAACAAGCCAATCACAAATTGGTGATTATAGAGAGCTTGAAGAAGGTTTATGGTCAGAATGAAGTGAAGGAAAACACTTGTGAAAGTGAAGAAGATTTCAGGATGATGTATTGTACACATATGTACATTTATGTGGAAATCTTTGTAATCTAAGTAGAACTAAACTTTAGGATGATGAAGAGTAGTGTCATAGACGCGAGATAAGTCAAAAGTCATGTATATATAAGTTAATGATGACAAGTAATATATGTGAGAGTCATTTGTAGATGACAAACTTCAGAAAGATGTGTAGGAAGTTTTTTCCCAGAAAATAGCGACGGGTTTTTCTCTGAGTGCTCTCTGTCTGATCACGTGGATCAGAAATCCTTTTGTACACATCTAATTGAGAAGCTAATGAAGTTATGTCTAGAGTTTCAGAATCTAATTCCTCTCCTACTGTGAGAATGATCAATAGGAACATTCATATGTGAACTTTGGAAACTGAAGTCTGAGAGTAGCGCACTTTTCCGTCTCAGTATTTTGATCAGATCTGAGTGTATACTGTAAAGTTTTTGATGAGTGAGCACTTAAAATTTAAGTTAGAAGATAAGGAAGCTATGGCTAAAAGCATTTAGCAAAACGGGTTTTATATTGGGAGAAATCAACTTAAGAAGTTGACTATGTCGAAGGCGCAACTTCTGAGAGACAGTTTTGACATATCTTTGATCTTAATGATCAAATTAAACTTTTGGTGATTAGTTTTGAGAACTAATGACTAGTATGATTGCGCAAAGGTATTGCGAATACTTGTGCGTCATTTACTTGAAGAAATTTGAAGTTTTGTGCAGGTAATGAAGTTGATTTCTGAAGCAGACTTTCTGGAGTAAACATTTCTTCACTCAGAGAAGTGTTGATGAAAGTTTTGGTAAAGAAGATCATTGTTTGTGTAAAGTTTGGTTTATAATTGACATAGAAGTGTTCTTAAGTCAGTATAAATCAAACCTTTGGAGATAAAGAGGTCTCCAACAGTGGTATCAGAGCAGAAGGTGCAATACAAGAGAAGAAAAGACAATTGAAGTTCCGACTGGTGCAGATATTTGAGATCTTCCAAATCAAAGGAGGACAAGGACAAATTACTGAAGATAACTTGCAGAAGTTCAAAGCAGGAGTTCGAAAAGAATCAAGAAGGACAAGGCTCACATTAAAGGTACACTTTATTCTCATAAACCATAGTAACTGCAGATACAGAAGGTCAAGGATGGGAGAAAGCTTGCAGATTGATAAGCTAGATAGAGAGAACTATCCAGCTTGGTCCATGAGGATGGAGGCACACCTCATGAGTAAAGATTTGATAGCATTTATTACAGGAGATGAAGAAAAACCTGAATTTACAGATCCTAGTATTCCAACTAGGGAAGAGCTTGCAAACTTGAAGGCTTGGATGAGAAAGGATGCTCAAGCAAGGAGTATCATTTACATGGCTGTAAATGATTATCTTCTACCTCACATTAGAGGTTTGGAAAGTGCAACAGATGTTTGGAATGCTTTGGAAGAGCATTTCCAGAATACAACCAATTCAAGGAAGTCCTCACTATGGGCTGAGTTCACAACCTTCAAGAAGAAGAGCTCACAATCAATTTCTGATTATGTGGCATGGATGAAGGATATTGCAGATAGCTTGGGAGCAGTGGATGAAGACATTGAAGAGGAAAAGTTGGTAAGACAAATACTTACAGGTCTGAGAGGAGATGAGAAGTGGAAGCCTTTCATATTGTCCATTGAATTGTCACTTGATCACTTTACTCCTGATCTTAATCAATTGCTAGGACACATGCTAACCTTTGAGCAGGACCTTAAAGGAGACAATGATAGAAGTACAAGTCAAGCTATGTACTCCAAGGACAAGAAAAAGAATGGCAAGCGAAAGCAATCGAATGATGATGAAGGGAATTCAAATCAAGCTAACTTCACAAAGGGAAAGATGAATTTCAGAGGTAAAGGAAGAGGAGGTAAGAACAAAGATAATGCTAAAGCTTGTTGGATTTGTTGGATTTGTGGCAGAATTATAATCAAAGAGGTAGAGGAGGCAGAAACCAAAGAGGCAATTTCAGAGGAAGAGGTGGTAGGACATCATATGGTAGAGGAGGTGGAAGAAACTTCCAATCTCTGTCCTACAACAACAATTAGTACAATTATGCATCAGATCAGAAGGATGATATGACTCTTATCTTGAATGCAACTCATGAATCAATAGGAGAAGATCAAAGAGTGTTTTATATTGACTCAGGGTGTAGCAACCATCTGAGTGGGAATCTATCCTTGATGACTGATATGGAAGCAAGGGTGAATGGACATACAGTTCAAACAGGTGACAATACCAAACATAAAGTGGAGAGCATTGGATCAGTGAAGACAAAGAGTGGAAGTACACTTCTGAGCAAGGTACTTTATGTCCCTACTATTCCTAAAAATTTGATAAGTGTAGGGCAAATTGTGGAGAAAGGATATGAGGTAAGATTCACAAATGATGGTGTTTATGTGCAAGATCCAAATCAGGGATATAGAAACATAATTGCAGGTAAAAAGGAAGGAAGATTGTTCACTCTCAAAGTCCAAGGTAATGTGGGACATGCATTATTTACCTATGGAAGTCAAAAGGTATCTGAATTAGACCTATGGCATAAAAGGCTAGGTCATTTCAATGAGAGAGCTATAAAGGAAATGTCAAAGAATCAGGTGGTGCTTGGATTGCCAAATATTGAAGGGCAACATATGTTGTACAAGTGTGAAGCTTGTCAATTAGGTAAAGCACATAAAGGTTCTTACAACAAATCAGGGTACAAGCATTCAAACATGCTTGAATTGGTTCATATAGATGTATGGGGTCCCTCAAGGGACTATAGCATAAATGGATCCAGATATTATGTGTTGTTTGTTGATGATGCAACCAGGTGGATTACTTTGTATGTAATCAAGGATAAATCAGAAGTTTTCAAGACATTCAAACATTTTCATGCCTATGCAGAAAGGATCACAGGGCAAAAGCTTAAGAGGTTAAGGTCAGATGGAGGGGGAGAGTATTTCTCTAAAGAGTTTGATGATTATTTGTGGAATGCAGGTATAAAAAGAGAAGTAACTTGCAGGTACTCCCCTCAACAGAATGGAGTAGCAGAAAGGAGAAATAGGACTCTTGTAGAATTTGCAAGAGCCATGATGAAAGAAAAGAATTGTCCAAATTACTTATGGGCAGAAGCTATTAATACTGCAACATACATTGTGAATAGGTTGCCTTGCAAAGCTTTGGATGGAGGAACCCCTTATGAAGCATGGTGGGGCAAGAAACCTACCCTTGATCATTGTAAAGTATTTGGATGTATTGCATATGCTTATGTTCCTTCACAATTAAGACATAAGCTAGAACCAGAAGCAGAGAAGTATGTGTTTATTGGATATGATGATAGACAGATGGGTTACAGGTTGTGGAGTCCATCCACAAAGCAATTTCTTGTTACTAAAGATGTAACATTTGATGAGCAAAATACATGGTATACAAGATCAACAAATGATTTTGCAGGTGTTGAAGAGATACAAAGGAAAGGAAAGGCAAAAGTAAAAGTGTATGAAGAAAGTATTGATGATGTTGATTCTAGAAGTAGATTGCAGGATCATGTAGAAGAAGGTCCAAGATTTGATCCAGAATCAAATGAGGCTGAAACTTCGAGAAGTGCAGAAATCAGAAGATCTACAAGAGAAAGGAAAGAACCTATAAGGTATAGTTATGATACATCCTTCCTAACAACAAAAGATTATGCTTACATTGTGAAGACAGAAGAAGATCCAATCACTTATGAAGAAGCCAAAGGTAAACAGAATTGGGAGAAGGCAATGCAGGAAGAGTATGATGCTCTACTTGAAAATGAAACTTGGGAATTAGTACCAAGACCAAAGAATCAGAAGGTTATTGGATGCAAGTGGGTATATAAAACAAAGAGGTTTGCAGATGGTAAGGTGTCTAGATACAAGGCTAGACTTGTGGTCAAAGGTTATGCCCAAACTTATGGGGTAGATTATGATGAAACCTTTAGTCCTGTTGCTAAAATGTCTACAATTAGAACATTGATTGCTATTGCTGCTTGTAAGGGATGGAAATTATCACAATTGGATGTGAAAAATGCATTTTTAAATGGATACATTGTAGATGAAATATACATGGAGCAACCAGAAGGCTTCATGGAATCAATTGGATCAGATTATGTGTGTAAGCTCAAGAGAGCTTTATATGGGTTGAAGCAAGCTCCAAGAGCTTGGAATTATAGATTGGTCAAGTTCTTGAATGAATGTGGATTTCAAGCATCAAAGGCAGATAGTAGCTTGCTAGTGAAGGCAAGTGAAAATGGATACATTTACATGTGCATTTATGTTGATGATATTATTGTCACAGGAACAGATACTCAAGGAATCAATGAACTCAAAAGGCAAATAGAGAAGGAGTTTAAGATAAGTGATTTGGGAAACTTATCTTATTTTCTAGGAATGCAGATTGTGTATACTCAACATGGAGTATATGTTTCACAAGAGAGATACTTGAAGAATCTTCTAGTCAAGTTTAACATGGAGGATTGCAAGACCTCAACTACACCATTGGAGGTAAATCATAAGTTAAGCAGGTATGGAGGTGAAGAATTCAATGATATGAAGAAATATCAGAGTTTGGTAGGTAGTTTAATCTATGCTACCTTGACAAGGCCAGATTTATCATATGCAGTAGGTGTGTTGTCACAATTTATGCATTGTCCAAAGAAAACTCATTGGATTGCAGCCCAAAGGGTACTCAGATATATCAAAGGAACCTTAAGTGAAGGATTGTATTATGGTTTCACTTCTGACACAAGAATCAAAGTGTTTAGTGATGCAGATTGGGCAGATGACTCAGATGATAGAAGGTCTACTCATGGGTATCTCTGTTATGTTGGAGATAAGCTAGTTTCTTGGTGTTCAAGGAAGCAACATACAGTTGCTTTATCATCCACAGAAGCTGAGTATAAGGGAATGGTAGAAGCTGCAAAAGAAGTGATATGGTTGAAGACCTTGATGAAGAGTTTTGAAACTGATCATAGTACTCCAATTATTTTTGGAGACAATATGAGTTCTTTGTATTTGGCAGCTAACCCTGTTTTTCATGCCAGGACTAAGCATATAGAGATTCAGTATCATTTCTTGAGGGAAAAGGTACTTGATAAAGAGATTGAAGTGATGTACACTCCGACAAAAGAACAAGTGGCAGATATGATGACAAAGAGCTTGGATGGACCTAAGCTACAGAGATTCAAGGAGATGGCAGGAGTGAAGAAGAATGGAATAATCACAATTAGTGATTGAGGGGGAGCTGTTGGAACAAGCCAATCACAAATTGGTGATTATAGAGAGCTTGAAGAAGGTTTATGGTCAGAATGAAGTGAAGGAAAACACTTGTGAAAGTGAAGAAGATTTCAGGATGATGTCTTGTACACATATGTACATTTATGTGGAAATCTTTGTAATCTAAGTAGAACTAAACTTTAGGATGATGAAGAGTAGTGTCATAGACGCGAGATAAGTCAAAAGTCATGTATATATAAGTTAATGATGACAAGTAATATATGTGAGAGTCATTTGTAGATGACAAACTTCAGAAAGATGTGTAGGAAGTTTTTTCCCAGAAAATAGCGACGGGTTTTTCTCTGAGTGCTCTCTGTCTGATCACGTGGATCAGAAATCCTTTTGTACACATCTAATTGAGAAGCTAATGAAGTTATGTCTAGAGTTTCAGAATCTAATTCCTCTCCTACTGTGAGAATGATCAATAGGAACATTCATATGTGAACTTTGGAAACTGAAGTCTGAGAGTAGCGCACTTTTCCGTCTCAGTATTTTGATCAGATCTGAGTGTATACTATAAAGTTTTTGATGAGTGAGCACTTAAAATTTAAGTTAGAAGATAAGGAAGCTATGGCTAAAAGCATTTAGCAAAACGGGTTTTATATTGGGAGAAATCAACTTAAGAAGTTGACTATGTCGAAGGCGCAACTTCTGAGAGACAGTTTTGACATATCTTTGATCTTAATGATCAAATTAAACTTTTGGTGATTAGTTTTGAGAACTAATGACTAGTATGATTGCGCAAAGGTATTGCGAATACTTGTGCGTCATTTACTTGAAGAAATTTGAAGTTTTGTGCAGGTAATGAAGTTGATTTCTGAAGCAGACTTTCTGGAGTAAACATTTCTTCACTCAGAGCAGTGTTGATGAAAGTTTTGGTAAAGAAGATCATTGTTTGTGTAAAGTTTGGTTTATAATTGACATAGAAGTGTTCTTAAGTCAGTATAAATCAAACCTTTGGAGATAAAGAGGTCTCCAACAAGACTTAGTGTGACACTCATGAATGAAGCTATGGCCCACGCCATATTGATGATAGTGAAGAATCTACCCATCACTTTACATATAGTGTCCAATCCGAGAAAGATATATGGCGGTTAGGTGCTATTGAAGTACCTAAAGAATCCAATGATGTTCTTACATGGATTTTCAGTAGGACCCCATGGATCACAGAGGTGATAACTTCTCAAATTCATGGTGCCAAAATCACTGTAGAAAGCCTCGGTGATTTCGAAGTAGAGTGGCACTTACGTGGAGACTTAAAGACTATCAAATGCATGTTAGGGTGTAAACAAGGTGCATCTACTCTCTATCCTTGTCCATATTGCACACGAGGTTATAAACGAACAAAGAGAAAACAAAACAACATAGATGATTTCGCTGATGATACAGATGCAACTCAATCTACTGAATGGGATATACCTTTGATGAGGTGTCCCATGTTAGGTACACCTAACCGTGACATGTCAGATAAGGATTGGAATCCCATTATTCCATTCTCTTTAGTAAATGTCCACTTTTTCACCTTGCATGCCTTCATGAAAATTTTTGATAGACTATTGAAGCTCCATATAGAGTATGCATTTGCCATGAAGCTAGTTGATAAATCTATTCAAGCGATAAAGAAATTGGAGGAGCTTCTTAATTCAATTGGTTGTCATGGTGGAAATGTAACCCTAGTTGTTAAGAAAGTTGGAGAATCTCAAGATAGTTTGCAACAAGTGTCAATGACAGGGAATAAAGCAAGACATTTTTTTAGAAGAGGTACTAGCACTCAAAGTAATGAACATTATGAGCTGTGGAAAGACCTATGCATGATCACAACAAACAATGACTCTCAAGTTGATCTTTGTAATAAGAGAAAGAAATTTTGGTCGAGTTTTGATAAGTTGGTAGGCTTAATGGGTCTGACTAGGTCTAGTGCTATTCAACGTCAAATGTTTCAAGAAACATTAGTGGAGTTCACCAAGTGTTTCATTCAATCTTGGGGAGAGAGCAATATAACACACTACATTGTAAGTGTAATCTTCTTCTACAAGTTTTCATTGCACTTACCTTTTTCCAATGTACTTAATAATTTTTAGCATATTTTGTTTGCACATGGAGCTTATTTCATGCATCGATATGGGTCATTAGAGATTTTCAGTACCCAAGGAATGGAAAAGTCACACTAAAAAGCGAGGGGTGTTTACTTCAAAAACACCCGACATGGTGGTGGTCCAATGCAATCAAACTACATGGACTAGATGTTTAATTGGTTTTACCGCACTACATTCTCGAGAAAGTTTTTTGTGGAACGACTTAGGGATTCAAAATTGGCAAAACTTGCAAGAACGATGCAACACAACATTGCCAGTGAGAAATGGAAGTCATCATTAGGTCCTCTTCATCAGTGGCGTGCTAGGAGACAACGAGAAGGCTCAGCTTGGAAGTAAAGTGAATTCGTTATTTCCCATTATGTGGTAAAACCTATGATTATTGTAATCTTGGTTTCAATGTGTTATTATTTAAATTATAATATTCTATATGGTTTTAAACAAGTTTTGTCCATTCTAGTGTGAACAAACAGTTTTTAAAAAAACTCTATAAATAGTGAGAACTCACTTCATTTCACACTTTTTGCAATTCAAGAGAATGGCACGCACCAAGCAAACTGCAAGGAAAGACCATGTCTTCTTTCCTAGCCCTCATCTAGGGACACAATGCCCACCATGGTTGCAACCCCCCCCCCAAAGACCACGAAGTGGTTCCCAGAGCACATATGTGCCTGTGTCACATGATGGCACACCACGTGGGAGCAATCGAGTGCGAGAACATGAAGTGTCCAATAGACAGGAGTAGAAAATAAATTCTCAGAACTTTAAAATTATAACATATTGCCATTGGAAAAATCAAAGATTTGGCAAATTGTACATCATATTGAGATAAAAAAATTTTACATGCTACATGTCTGGCATGTTAAATACATTGTTGCAGACGAAGGATTATAAATGGAACATAGGTTGTGTGTACACTCTAGCACTCAAATAGTTCTTGAGCTATGACAATGAAAGTTGAGTTTCATCCACACTCCATTCAGGAAGGACTTTAATTTCACCCTCCAACCTCTTACCAATCTGCAAACAAATAGAAAACTTTAAATGAACATTTTTGAGTATAAGATTTTGTATAAACAAAAGAAAAAAATACCATATGCTATTTACCTTATGCCCTTGTATTCTGAACTTTGATTGATCCAGATCCTCAAATCCCATGATTACTAGATGTTCTCTCACGTTGGCAAGAGTCCAATGATGATTTACTGAAATAATTTCCATTTCATTGTTGGGTAGATTTATCTTAATTTCAAATGAAATTAAAAAACCCTCAGAACTTTGTAATGGTATCCGTTCACCAAGTTTACACATCCAACGATCATAATAGAATCTAATGTATAATGAAGTACGATGTTTCAAGTATCGAAATCATATGCCTGTTGCACCAATTTTACAAAGGTATCTATCCCCTTTGGTGCATCCTTCTACAAGTCCCCAATTTTCACTTAGTAAACCCTCTACTTGCTCATACGTGATATCTTTTAACATGAACATTGTTGAAGTCTCTAGAATTGTGAATATCTGAAATAAATGTACAAAACAATGAACAGGAACACACCAATGTAATCCTATAGATCTTGAAACTCTTGTAAATTTCACAGAGTTGTGTATGTCCATCACCATCTTATGCTTCAAAGATGTTAATGTCCATACATCAGGTTGCGGCCACTCGAGCTTTAAAAGAGAATCTACCTTAATCATCTCTAACTTGCCAAAGTCATTTGATGAAGAGGGTACAACATATGTATGTGTGTAAAAGAAAACTCTCTCACGTAATAGCTGAGCAGGACGGGCTTGTGGAAATACTATCGACCTAACATCTATATGCAATGCTTGAAAAGTACCTGTAAGACTATGAAGTGGTTGTTCTTCCACCAAGGTAGAAGGAAATATGTCTACAACAAAAAAATACACAACTTAGCTAGGTATATTATGAAATTTGGACAAAATTCAATGAGTAATATTTACAGTTGATAGGATATCTCATTTTGTTTGAGTTTTCCAATTTCATGTTTGACATTGTGAAAACATGTTGTATAATGGCAGCAGTTTCACCATTTTTGAGCTTTTTGAAGCCTAATAATTTCCCTTTCCAATGAAGATCCAAGTTTCCACGATCTCTTACATGGTGAGGACTAACACAAGAGGATTGCATGCACACCCATGCACCTTTTTAGAACTCATGTCCTAACCAAATTCCTTATGTAGCATTGATATTGTGACATTTTATCGCAATAACCTCATCTTTTGGACGTCTACGAGATTTAGGTTTCTCCATTGGAGTTCAGGCTGTGGAAATGACAATAGGAATTCAAAGAAGATGATGCACAGAGAAAGAAATGGAGACACAGGAGCTGCAATGGTGTGCTAGGGAGAGAAAGTAGTGGAAAGAGATGACTTTTTGGGACCTTGGTGTGAAAATGTGAGGTTTTGGAGGGAGAAAGGTGCATTTTGAGTTATTTTTGAAAAGGTCACTTTTTTCAGTTCAGTTCATGCACGGATTTTGATTTAGAACTCAAAAATAGCACTTTTGATCCTAAAAAGTGGTTGGGGGATGATTAAATGGTGTTATGATGAGTTTTATAACTTTCTGAAAATTTTGAATTTTTGGGCCCAGGTAAGTTACGAGATTCCTTTCTCTCTCTAGAGGCAAAACCTGAACATAGGGGAATTGTGTCCCCTCATCCCCCTTCAGCCTAGTGATTTATAGGCTATAGACTGTGTCCACCACCCTCCTCTCATTGGTCCATCACTAATCACTCCTTAATCCAAAAGGCCCATGCAGGGTTCATTTTTTTCCCTAATGTGAGAATTCGATGCTCCATTGATTAAGAAGGAAAAATAGATTGACAGCTTATGTGTTCTCATTTATGGAGATTAGATCATTGAGTCTCCGTTAAGGGAAAGGGAAAGGAAGCGATTCCGCTATAAGAGCCATCTTCCTTAGATTGGATAGATAGAGAGATCCTACTCTTTGATTGTCTAGATAGGAGTGACATTATGGCAAACTAAAGGGAAGAGAACTAGTTCCATTTGATATTATTCCAATAGAACTTAGTCCGAAGTTTAGGGATGACAAACCAAGGAATTCTCTATACCTTGGATTTAGTGATTTAATTCTACTACCAAGGAATTCTTTTATATGGGAGATAGGGTGATTGATTGCATGTATCACAATGATAGTTTAGGTAAAAGATACTACTTATGAGTACACTAAAGGTTAGGAAGACCTAGAGTGGCATGAGGTAAAGTCTATCATTTTAGTTCTAGAGGGCTTGGAATGACTTTTTTATGGGGCCTTCATTCTAGTAGTTACATCATTATATGGTTTAATATCTCCATTGAGTACATTCAAGTTTAGCTAACTTGGCGTTCCACACTTACCTTTTACATTGGAAGCATCATATGAAATTTGATCATTTTGATGATGTTATATTTTGTGGGATTGATAGCATGGAACTCAAGTGCATATGGGGGATAATAGGCACGATTATTTTCCCACCTTTGATTTGTGTTCTTACGAGTCTTCTTAAGAGGACGAATATGGGAAAACAGGACACAAAGATGAACATGTACTAGTATTACATGGGGTTCAAGGGACTTTGAGGAGCATATTTGGTGGTTGGAATTTACTTAAAGCATTTTTGTTAAGGCTCGAATTGAAGGGTCTTCAAAGGTTGTCACCATGAGGTGTGATCGCCTTGCAAATGGGTGCATTGAGGAGACATGAAATATCACCATTGATGTATAAATCTGTTTTTTGACTTAATACAAGGTGTGCACATTTTGGAACAACGTGGAAATGTATCGGGTACATTCTCTTTCTCTATCATCGTGTTGGTTCATTCATCAGTGTCACAGATATTTTTATGTATGTATTCGCCTGGCTATGGTCTGCAGCATTTACACAGTAACTTGTTAAGAATGAGCACACCACCCTCTAACACATAGTTTACACACATGACTATTCCCATCCAAAATTTATCTGGAAGATGCTTTCCTTTAACCATATATCATGCCATTTAAAGAAGTTTTCTATTCTTATGCTTCACATACTATTTTGTTGAGGTGTATATCACACTATGCATTGGTGCATGATACCACTTTCATAAAGAAAAGCATTAAATTCATGTGACACTACAACATATCGAGGGAATACCAACGGTCAGCATACCGACGGTCAATTGTCGGTGTCGGTATGACCCTTGGACAATTTGGGAAAGCTGCTTTGCCTCGGAAAGATTGCGTCGGTATAAGCATCGGTAATTTGCTGGAATTATCGACGATTATACCGATGCTTATATCGATGCCCTCTTTTTAACCGGGCCCCAAACCAAAATTTGTCATTCTGAGCGTTTTGAATCTAGCTCTTCTCCTGTCGGGTTTGCACGCGCCAACAGCAGATCTCTGCTTGTCACCCTCTCTCTCTCTCTCTCTCTCTCTCTCTCCCTCCCTCTTTCTCTCTCTCTCTCTCTCCCTCCCTCTTTCTCTCTCTCTCTCTCCCTCCCTCTCTCTCACTCTCTCTCCTTCTCTCTCCACCCCTCTCTCTCTCTCTAAACGGACCTCTATCTTTATAGATCTGAAGTTTTGGTAAGTAGATCGCACATATTGTAGCACTCTTTTTTCTTTCTTTATGTTTTTGCTTTACTAATATGTTCTCTGTTTGGTTTTGCTAGAGATTTTGCGATCAAATTTTTGGAAATTCGACGAAGGAGAACTGCAAGTGGATTTTGACAACCTTGATTCAAAAAATTCTCTCTCTCTCTCTCTCTCTCTCTCTCTCTCTCTCTCTCTCTCTCTCTCTCTCTCTCTCTCTCTCTCTCTCTCTCTCTCTCTCTCTCTCTCTCTCTCTCTCTCTCTCTCTCTCTCTCTTTTCCTCTCCTTCCCTCTCTCTCTCTCTAAGCACACCTTTATTTTTATAGATCTGACACTTTGGTAAGTAGATCGCACATATTGTAGCTCTCTTTTTTCTTTCTTTATGTTTTTCCTTTTCTAATATGTTCTTTCTTTAATTTTGCAAGAGATTTTTGGGATCAAGTTTTAAGAAATTCGACGAAGGAAAACTTCAAGTGGATTTTGACAACCTTGATTCAAACAATTATATCGATGTAAGTGAGAGATATATCACTATTTTTTCTTTCTTTATGTTTTTTCTTTTCTAATGTCTTCTCTTTTTAGTTTTGTTTTCGATTGAGAGAGAGAGGGAGAAAGAGAGAGGGAGAGATATATACATATATACATACACACTCACATATGTATAAACACACACATGCATATGAATACAAACATGCATATGCATACACATACACATGCATATGCATACACACATGCACATGCATACACACATGCATATGCATACACATACACACATACACACAATGCATATGCATACACACATGCATATGCATACACATACACACATACACAATGCATATGCATACACACATGCATATGCATACACACATACACAATGCATATGCATACACATATATGCATGCATATATATGTATATACATACATGCATAAGCATGCATATGCATACATCAATGCATATGCATACATGCATGCATATGCATACATGAATGCATATGCATACAAGCATGCATATGCATATAAGCATGCATACAAGCATGCATATGCATATAAGCATGCATATGCATACATGAATGCATATGCATACAAGCATGCATATGCATACATGCATGCATATGCATACATGCATGCATATGCATACAAGCATGCATATGCATACAAGCATGCATATGCATACAAGCATGCATATGCATACATGAATGCATATGCATACATGCATGCATATGCATACATGCATGCATATGCATACATGAATGCATATACATATGCATACATGAATGCATATGCATACCTGAATGCATATGCATATGCATACATGATGCATATGCATACATGAATGCATATGCATACATGAATCCATATGCATACATGAATGCATATGCATACATGAATGCATATGCATACAAGCATGCATATGCATGTATACATGAATATATATGCATACAAGCATGCATATGCATACATGCATGCATATGCATACATGAATGCATATGCATACATGAATGCATATGCATACATTCATGCATATGCATACATGCATGCATATGCATACATGAATGCATATGCATACGCATGCATATGCATACATGCATGAATGCATACATGAATGCATATGCATATGCATACATGAATGCATATGCATATGCATACATAAATGCATATGCATACATAAATGCATATGCATATGCATACATGAATTCATATACATACAAGCATGCATATGCATACATGAATGTATATGCATACAAACATGCATATGCATACATGCATGCATATGCATACATGCATGCATATACATACATGCATGAATGCATACATGAATGCATATGCATACATGCATATGCATACATGAATGCATATGCATACAAGCATGCATATGCATACAAGAATGCATATGCATACAAGAATGCATATGCATACATGAATGTATATGCATACAAGCATGCATATGCATACATGCATGCATATGCATACATGCATGCATATGCATACATGCATGCATATGCATACATGCATGCATATGCATACATGAATGCATATGCATACATGAATGCATATGCATACATGAATGCATATGCATACATGAATGCATATGCATACAAACATGCATATGCATACATGCATGCATATGCATACATGCATGCATATGCATACATGCATGCATATGCATACATGCATGCATATGCATACATGCATGCATATGCATACATGCATGCATATGCATATATTGGTCTTAAGTCTCTTGCTTTTGTTTGTTATTTTTTCCAATGTGTATGTATTTGTGTTCTCTATCTTGAGTTCGTAAGTTTGGATAACTCTGAACTTATGAAGGTATATATGCATATGCATGCATACATACATGAATGCATATGCATACGCATGCATATGCATACATGCATGAATGCATACATGAATGCATATGCATATGCATACATGAATGCATATGCATACAAGCATGCATATGCATACAAGCATGCATATGCATACATGCATGCATATGCATACATGCATGCATATGCATACATGCATGCATATGCATACATGCATGCATATGCATACATGCATGCATATGCATACATGCATGCATATGCATACAAGAATGCATGTATGCATATGCATACAAATATGCATATGCGTACACACATGCACATGCATACATGCATGCATATGCATACAAGCATGCATATGCATGTATACATATGCATACAAGCATGCATATGCATGTATACATATGCATACAAGCATGCATATGCATACATGAATGCATATGCATACAAGCATGCATATGCATACAAGAATGCATATGCATACAAGAATGCATATGCATACAAGAATGCATATGCATACAAGCATGCATATGCATACAAGCATGCATATGCATACAAGAATGCATATGCATACAAGCATGCATATGCATACAAGGATGAATGCATACATGAATGCATATGCATATATATACATGAATGCATATGCATACGCATTCATATGCATACATGCATGAATGCATACATGCATGAATGCATACATGCATGAATGCATACATGAATGCATATGCATATGTATACATGAATGCATATGCATACATGCACATGCATACATGCACATGCATACATGAATGTGTATGCATACAAGCATGCATATGCATACATGCATGCATATGCATACAAGCATGCATATGCATACATGCATGCATATGCATACATGCATGCATATGCATACAAGCATGCATATGCATACATGCATGCATATGCATACATGCATGCATATGCATACATGCTTGCATATGCATACATGCTTGCATATGCATACATGAATGCATATGCATACATGAATGCATATGCATACAAGCATGCATATGCATACAAGCATGCATATATATACATTGGATGAGATGAGATCTTCACATTGCATAAGATGGGATCTCCACGTACACCTTGGGGTGTGTATGATCATAACGAATCAAAGATATATCATATCCGGAATGGAGCTCCAGTTATGGATGCAGCGGGAAAGTCAATGCGTTAGCGCATTCGACAACTCTGCTCCATCGAATTCGGTCATTCAGTAATGTTAAAATGGACCGAACAGGATAGGGAATCTAAAAATCATATCACACAATGCATATATGAAGAGTACTGGCCAACACCTGGGAATCCTATTGTAAGTTCCGAATGGATTCAACATACGGCATGCGAGGTAATGTCTCATCGACGATCGGAAGCTCGCGATGCTTTTAGAGCAGGCTTACCGAAGCCTGTATGGCCAGATGTCAAAGAATGGGAATCGATTCAGGATGAGCAGCAACATACTCCGGATCGATGTCGTCAACAGAGAGATGCGGCGGCCACACGTTTAGATACGGTTGGAATGTCGCATTTAGGTAGCGGCGGATATGACAGTATGCGCTACCAATTTGTAAGTATCATGTTAATTATTGAAGTTGTTTGTGTTAAGCACATTATGTATGTTCATCTAACATTTTGCATATTTATTATAGGAGTTGGGAATGGGTCTTCCTCCAACGCAAAGTGAAGAATCATATGGATATCGACATGGACTGACTGCACTGTTACAAGACTTAGAGGGACGCGGTGCAATCGTCTCATGGGAGAATATTCTTGATTAGGTAAAGGTATATCTTGGTTTCGTGTTTTTAGTTGTTGTTTATAAATGTCATGTTAATTGATCTTATTTTATACATATGTTTTGTTGTAGGATTGTAGGTGTAAACATTTTGATCAATGCGAGAATTTTGTATCACACTCCCATACGACAATGATGTAACATTGCCACAATTTTGTACATTTTGTTACATTGCCACAATTTCGTATTACACTTCTATGTGGCAATGATGTACCATAATTTTGTATTTGATTCCTATATGGAAGTGCTTTGTCATATTTTGTATTTGATTCATATATAGAAGTGGTTTGCCACACTTTTGTACATTTTTCATTTATGGAATATACAACTTTCTGTACATGATTCATTGATCATTTTTGCTCATATAAGTTTATGTTTTGGTTGCCATTAGAGTACCTAACACATGTACTCAGTTGGGCACAGTGTATTGTCTTTTGCCCCAATTGTAAACGCTAAACTCAAAACCTTAGACCCTAAAATTCTAAACCCTAAACTCAAAGCCCTAAACCCTAAACCCTAAATAGAAAATCCTCAAACCGAAACCCAAAATCCTAAACTATCAACCCTAAAGCTTAAATCCGAAATCCTAAATCTTAAATCCCAGACCTTTAACCCTAAACCCTCAAGCCTAAACCCTAAATCATAAAACCTTAAACTCTTAAATCCTAAACCAAAAACCCTAAATATTAAACCTTAAGCCCCTAAACACTAAAGCCTAAAACCTAAAACCTCAAAAGTGCCCCTATATATGGAAATACTTCACATCAAAGTTACTCGAGAGACACATAAGTGTAACAAATTGGAGCTGTAAACAAAGGAAATATAGATTCATATACTTAAAGGTCTTCCATGTGGTACATCAAGCACTTTGTTTTGCAGTGCCTTATTATCCATAATGGGATGTGGACTAGCAACAAGACCAAGAAAGATGGCATAATGAAGAAAAATGTATGTTTTGTGGTAGAAAGGAAGCCTTAGCTCACCTTTTTATCAGTTGTACACATGTCAGACACTATTGGAAGATAGTTAATCCTTACTATAAGTGTATATCACACTATGCATTGGTGCATGATACCACTTTCATAAAGAAAAGCATTAAATTCATGTGATCGACTCATATTCACCACCAGGATCCATGGGAAGAGTTAGAAGCTTATTGCCATATAAATTTTCATCCATAAGTAAAACTAACTTAAACTAAGACAATACCTCATTCTTTGCTTTCATGGATACAGACTTATATATGGTGTGCTGCATTTACTCGATCGAATAATGAAAATAAACCAAATAAGTTCCAAAAATTTTAATTTTTCCAAGTATCCTCGAATAAATAATTTGTATGCCCTCTTTATCCATTCGATAATATTTTGATAAAAAAATAATGGAAAATGTTTTTTATAAAAATTATTTTTGATGGAAGAAATTGTGGATTTAAGAGATTTTAGATTGAAAAAAATTTGGATAAAAAAGCTTTTAGATTGAAAAGGTTTTACATTGAAAAAAAGTTAGATTGAAAAGATTTTAGATTAAAAAGTTTTTAGATTAAAAAGGTTTTAGACTAAGAAAATTTTAGATCCAAAAGATTTTGGATCGAAAAACCTTTAAGTACGATTCATTAAATAAAAGCTATATAAACACTTAATTGTTTTTACGATGTGCTTGCCTATATCCACAAGGGATAATACAAGATGCCCTTTTTTTATAGCCAAACATGATATAATATTATAATCCACTTCCTTGATTGAACAATATAAAAATTTTTCTTATCACAATCCTAATGGACTCACATCATCTAAAAGTCCCGAACGTAAATGTCATGGCTCTCTTTGGAGAAATTTCCAATCTAAATCTATATTCTTGTATACTACACAAAATATCTCACACATGTAGCCTTCCATTAGTTTTTCTATTCTCTTCAAACCACATTAGAAATTTGCAAGTTCCCTAAATCATGGATTCATTCTTGTATTAAGTGGAATTTTTCTTAAACCTCTCCATGATTTTTTATCACCGTATGCACATCTTCTATTTATTGGCTCCACATTCTAGATATATTTTTGCACTAGCGCAATCACTATGAAATAAGACATGGTTATTTGAGCATTCACATTTGCAATCATAATTAAGGAAAACTATAGCCAAAGCTATTCGTTTCTTGCTTATTTTATTTATGTCCACATGTTGTTTCCTCTAGACTGTGAAATCTTTTGTAGCATCTATCTATCCATCCATTTGTTCATCTATCTATTTATCCACCCTTCAACTTATTAATCAATGTATTCATCTATCTATCTATCTTTCTTTTTTTCTTTCTTTCTTTATATCTATCTATCTATCTATCTATCTATCTATCTATCTATCTATCTATCTATCTATCTATCTATCTATCTATCTATCTATCTATCTATCTATCTATCTATCTATCTATCTATCTATCTATCTATCGATCTATCAATCGATCGATGGATGGACCTACCTACCTACCTACCTATCTATCTATCTATCTATCTATCTATCTATCAATCTATCAATCTATCAATCTATCTATCTATCTATCTATCTATCTATATATCTATCTCTATCTATCTATCTATGTATCTATGTATCTATCTATCTATCTATCTATCTATCTATCTATCTATTATGGATTGGGAAATACACTCCAATATTTCTTGTGCGCATTTCTCAAAGAGTTGGATGTCGTTTTGTGTACCTTTGCACATAACAGAATGCCCAAGTGCCTTTTCTATCGGCATTAGGTACCCATAACCTTTGTGGCATCCATCCACCATACCCAACTCTACTTCCTAGGCTTTGATACCAATGTTGTAGCCAAAAAAGATTTGAAATCATGTTGTAGCCCCATTTGTTGGAGCTCCTCCTCATCCTCAAAACCCTCCAAATGTACCTATCCTCTTTTTGAAGATTCTAAAGAAGTGGATGATCAATAAATAATGTGTCTTGATGCTAGTCAATTTAGTAGCAACAAGCTCAAGTCTATCAACAAGAACAATGAAAATCTTCCATCCAATCAATACATTCCTCAAGCCCCCATCCCCACTAGGATGCCACTATTCATAACATGTATGATGATTATGATGATATCCTCTCTTAATTTCCTCCAACCTTTTCTCACTTGATGGCTAAATCCTTGTTTAGCATATCCTACCCATTAAATTCCCGTCGATTTTTAATCTTGATCAACCTTTCAAGATTCCTCACTTTTTACATTTCATCATCATCACCATCATTAATGTCCTCAATCGTGATTATGCAACCTTCAAATAATTAAATAAAAAAATGAAGCTTTATGGATATATTTCTTATTTACATTAGTTTATCCCTTCATAACTTTGTAAACAATACTATCCTTGGATGTAAATAGTATGGCATGTATAAATGTGAATTAAGGATACAAGGAAGTGCAAAAAAGTGTATTTTGTTGATGGAAGCAAATAAGGGATGATATTCGGCAAAATATATAGGATGATTGATTGGTTGTGTCCAATGTTGCCTATAAAAGAATCTATTGTTAGCAAAAAGAGTGTTGTTATTGTTGGTTGACCCCCCTTCTATTATCTCTTGATGTGATTGCACCTCCAATGTATCCTAAGATTGATATGATTGAAATTGTGACTTTAACAAATGGAGAGTCTCTCTAATCCTATTAATCAAGCTTTGTATGATACACTCGTCTTTCAGATTAAGGGGCCACACCCTCTTCCGCTACCTTTGAAGCTTTTACATGATGTTTCCTCTTGTTACTTAGGCCTTACCTTCTAGACAAAAGATAGAGATGGGTTAAGCTTGAGATGATCTACAATAGTAATCATGATAAATGTAAGAGTCTCCTTAAAACTCTCCTTGAAGGCTCGAAAACTAAGAAGATATCAAAAGTTGTGTGTGCAACTCAACTCCCATCCTTTATATCCTCTTGTATTCAAAATAGCAATGCTCTACAATGATCTAGTGCTGACATGTGGCCATCATGCAACACTCATTCCCATTTCAAAAACCTTAGGATATCCCTCAAGCTTGGGACCTTAGATATGACTAGCCCTTGTCCCACACACACACATGTGATCGTCAAAGTAGACCAATATCTAACACTCTCTCCCCCTTTTGAAGATCATTTTCCTCAATTATCAATAAGGGAGAGTACGTGCAAACCAAAGCTTCTTATTTCCGAGTAGATTATGTAAGAGCTAATCCTCTCCAAGCTACTAGATACTCCTAAATGACATGATTTCTCAACCATTTCTGTCTCCGATCTAGTATCCTATCTGGAGAATGATATGTGCTATCGTTTTCCTATAAAGAAACAATACCCTCTATTAGAGTTTCCTCTCAAGAAATATACTTCTAAGTTTAATCACATGAAACACTAGATGGACTCCGTAATGTCGAGGAAGCTCTAATCAATAAGCAACATCACTAAGCTTCTTAACTATATTCCAAGGTCCACAAAACCTTGGTGAAAGCTTAGTACACTTCCCTGTGGATAGTGAAGTAGATCTACTCGCACTTGAAGAAAAACTCTATCTCCTTCTTCAAAGACTCTAGGAGATCTCTTCTTGTTAGCATATTCTTTTGCCCTATCAACTGCTTGCTGCATTTTGGATTTATCTAATTCTAAATTTTCTTGGAGATTTGATAGGAACTAAGCATTGAATTTCTTTGGCATTCCTATGGTACTAGGAGCAGTGGGATTCATGCCATGATTCATTTCAAAAGGAGACATTCTTGTCACTTTATGAGGTCTATTATTATTAGCAAACTCTGCTAATGGCAAATAACTATCCCAATCTATCTACCTCTTAGACACATATGCCCTCAACATGTCCTCTAAAATTTGATTGACCCTCTCGTTTTGACCATCTACCTATGGATAATCACCACCACTCATTCGGTGATGCTTTTAGTTTGTCAATATCAAATTCCAAAAGTTTCTTTTGAATCTAACATCCCTATCTAGAACTATGGATGTCGATAGCCCATGCAACCTAAAGACATGCTCAATAAATAGCTCTACTACCTATGGAGCTTCTACCATCTCCTCCATGGGTATGAAGTGAGCCATCTTGCTCAATCTATCTACCACTACTAGGATAGCATCTCACTTCCTTTCAACCAATGGTAACCCCCTTATGAAGTCCCTGGATACACTATCCTAGTTTTGTTGTGGAATATGTAAAAGATGTAAAAGACCCAGTGCCTTAAACCTTTTTGCCCATTTGATGGCTGATATCACATGGCCTAAATACTCTATCTTTAAGACACAATTGAGTCTTATCTAGATTAATAAACAATTGATAACCCTTTAGTTTATTTAATACCAAACTTAAGTGACTTTCATGCTCATGTATAGACCTACTATATACCCATAAGTCATCTACAAAATCTATATCAAATTTACCAATGAATGGATGTAAAATATCATTCATTAATATCATGAAAGTAGCTTGTGCATTAGTCGAATAGAATGGCATAAGTAAATACTTATAATGCCCAAAATGGGTCCTAAAAGTGATTTTATATACATCATTCTCCTTAACTCTATTCTAGTGGTAGGCACTTTTCAAATCTATTTTACTATATTTTGATTTCTTCACCTAGAGCATTAAGAAGATCATATATCTTGGACATGGGATGCCTATGGTTGATGATAATTTTATTGACTGCTCTGTAGTAGATACACATCCTATAAGATCCATCTTTCTTTTTCTCTAGAAGAATTGGTGTTACGAAGATCAAATAGATGAATGTGATAAGCCCTTTCTCCATATACTCGTCCACAACGTTGCAAACTTCATTTTTCTCATGCAAGCTCATTCGAAATGGCCGTCGAGTTGTTAGAATCGATCTTAGTACCAATTCGATCCTATGCTCAATATTCCTACAAGGAGATAAACCCTTGAAAGGTAATTCTTCTAAAAACACCTCTTGGAACTCTGCTCTTACTTTATCTATAAGTACTTAAGCGTTCCAACAGGAGTTTCCTTGACTTCAAGATTCCATCACTACACAAGATGAAAACATAGAATATAGAAAATAAATATACTTACGATCAATCTTGAGCAGCTTTGTTGTGATCACCAATTGCATCTCTTGGAGCTTTGGCTCTCAATGGATCAGTAATCACCTTCCCTCATGCTCCAATTGGTAAACATGTGAAGCAAAGTCTATGACTGGTCATTTCCTAGCACACCACTTCTTATTTAGGACTATATCATAATGGGAAAGCTGTGCTATCTCGAAATACAATTTGTCCTCACAGATTGCATCTAGATAGGCAGACCAACTACTCATCAGTTCCATGTCTCAGTACCCTTCCCGTCGGCTAGCTCTACTATGTAGGCATACTCTGACTGCACAATGTCTAAGTATAACCATCTGACAAGTCAGCAGGTGATGACATTATCTATGGATCCAGTGCCAAAGAGGACCTTGATAGGTTATCTTGCCACGACTCCTCTCATAACAATGAGTTTTATATCTGGAAACTAGTACCCTTTCTGTGTCACTAGTGAAAGCATAACATCTGGCATAAAAGGCACCTTCTTCATGACCATCATGAACATTATAAGAGATGATATATAAATTGGGAAATCTCTAAAATTCTCATCTATATCACTCTCTACCTGTGTGGGGTTTATTACTATGGTGGCTTCTATTTTTTCTTCTTAGGATAGTCTTTAAATCTATGTTGTTCTAAGCATCCATAGCATAATTCTTCTTTCATTGCCTTCTCTTTCTGATGAAGGATAAGGATAGACTTATTATAAACCATCTCAGCTAGAGTAGGATGTTCTTAGCTTCTTCTTGTCATACCTACAAGAAAGCATGCTACCGTCCTACTTTCGTAAAAAGTACAAAGCTTAATAAGCACATGGGTAGGCATATATGCATGTATAATATGCCTATGCTTATCCTAGATGTCAAATGATGCATAAAAAAAGTATAAATGCATAACTTCACAAGAAAACTTATCTTAAGTATTGCAAATTCCACTTGCAAGTGTAGTGCACATGCTAGAAATGATCATCACTTAGCCTTCTTGAGTCTTCTAGTTGTTGGAATTTGACACTTGTGCACGCATACAAACAACACAAGGAAGAAAAAGAAGCTTGGAGCACAACACACAATATTGAATGTATTACTAAGAGAATGTACAAAGATTAGTGACCCATTAGGGTTATAGGCATATATACAAGCCAAGGCAAAAAAATCTCTTAAAGAGAAGAAAAAAGTGCCCTGGTAG
This sequence comes from Ceratopteris richardii, assembly GCA_020310875.1. Classification (NCBI taxonomy): domain Eukaryota; kingdom Viridiplantae; phylum Streptophyta; class Polypodiopsida; order Polypodiales; family Pteridaceae; genus Ceratopteris; species Ceratopteris richardii. The sequence continues at coordinate 75,817,145 of CM035444.1, forward strand.
TCCTAATATGTTCACACACATCACTACCAAAATATATCAACAAATCCCCATTGGGAGTGATATGGTGAATAAGGAGCTGGCACTCATGTAAAAGGAAGTACCAAGCTATGTGGAATCAATCCACAAAAGGAAGTAAGCCCAAAGCTTTTCGAAAAGCTTCAAACTTCTTCCTAGGGAGAGCCTTTGTGAAAAGGTCTACAACGTTCTCCTATGTCGGCACATACGCCAAACTGATCTCTCCAACAGAGGACCTCTCCCTAATATAATGATAGTGCACCTCAATGTGCTTAGTGAGAGCATGGAACACATAGTTCCTCGCAATTGTCAATGCACTCTCATTCTCAGTGAAGATGGTGGTGGTAGAAGTCTGTCCAATACCCAAATCAGCCATAAGGCATCTAAGCCACACACACTCAACACTCGCTGTGAAAGCTACCCTATATTCAACCTCACAACTAGAAGTGGCCATGGTAGGGTACTTGTTGCTCAACCAAGATATGCATGAGCTACCGAGCATGAACCAAAGATCACTCATGGACACATGAGTGTCATAGAAACCAGTCCAATCATATTCACAAAAAGCATGTAAATCTAGCAATAGTGATACCCCCTTGGGATAAAACAATCCAAGTAGTCAAGTACTACTCAAGTAGCAAAAGATGTGCTTAACTTCCTACCAATGCTTGGCACCTGGGCAATGCATAAATCCACTCATGTGTGAGGAAAAAAACTAAGCAATCTTCAAGGCCAAAACACTACAATAATATGTCAATATATTTTTTTCATACAAAACTATTATGCCACCAACTTGCATAAATTCAATGCCCAAATAATGATGCACATATCCCAAATCTGACATCTCAAATGAGGTATGAAAATCAGCCTTAGAATCAGCAATAGGCTTCTCATTAGGAACAATGAGCAGCATGTCATCACCATAGACAACAATGATCAGAAGCACATCATTTGCATGCTTAACATATAAGGTGCTCTCACTTGGTAAACTCTCTCAAAATCATGTGCAAACAAGTAAGCATGTATCTTTTCATGCTAAGCACATGGTGCTTGCTTCAAAACATATGAAACAAAGCAATCAACGCATGTCTGACATCCCAAAGAAGTTTCTTTGCAATAAGTGCAGCAGGAATCGAAGCACGAATAGGGATTTGAAGATCATCATCTTCAATGCCATTTGCATCGACTTCAATAACTAAATTTGAACATGTAGTAGGTTGTTTTTCAACACCCTCCACAATTTTCCACAATCAACCATAGCCACTGACTAAAATACCCTAATGTGAAAAATAACTATATCTCAAAAAGTTGAATAGAGCTACCCTATCGAGCTTTGCTATATCTGTAGCAGACTTTGAGGTGCTTGTACTGGTGAACCAAAACCTGTATATAATTTTAGCACAAACGGATAAAGTTAACTACAAAGGTGTTGTGATAGTGCATTTGGAGGACTAAATGAGCTCATATAATCACAATTTTGATACCACATAGCAAAGCTAGTTTTGACCTTCTAATTCCTCTGAGTATGCTTATCAATATTTGTGCAATTCTGAGATTGTGATCGGAGCGGTGTCAACAATGCCCTAGATGAAGCAACGACCTGCTCTTATACCAATTATTGGAGTTTGACATTTGTGGAAGCATGCAAATAGCACAAGGAAGAAGAAGAAACTTGGAGCACAACACACAATATTGAATGTATTACTTAGAGAATATACAAAGATTAGTGACTAATTAGGATTATCGGCATATATACAAATCGGGGAAGAAAACCTCCTAAAGAGGGGCTGCAACATCCTAAGAATTACGACCACCACATGCTTGAGAGATGACTCTCCTCCCAACCTTATGCCTCTATATATAGCTTCTTGAATCAATGAGGACCACAAATGTAACTATAGTCCACAAATGCATGTGCAATCTCCACCACTCCTTTCCTACCTTCCACTAGAGTCCACTAGTGGTTGGTGTACTCACCTCTCGAGTTAAGTCCACTCGACTCAAGTTAACTCACGTTAACTTGAGTTAGAAGGCTCTAGAGCTCTTTGGGCAAAACTCTCTCCCCATGCTCTCCCCATGGGAGTTGAACCCAAGACCTCCTCCTTCACAACCATGAGACTTAACCACTAGGCTAAGTGGATTACTTGAATATGAGAGCACATTAACTTATGATTGAGTCTACTCTTGAGATCTTTGGTCCTACAGACGAGTGACCAAACGGTATCCGATTTCAGATCTGTCTGAAGCAGTCGGATCCCTAGACCATAGACTTACTTTATTACATTCTTCCCCCCTTGGGAAAGATTTTCATCCTCGAAAATAAAGCTATATATATATATATAACTGTAGGCAACCCCCGAGCCTCATGTTCTAAAACTTGAAGAACATGGTCATGTTCTAGAACTAGAAGAACATGTCTCATCTCTTGTGGTGGCGTTCCTGCCCAAATGATTCAAAACACTGTTTGGTCTTGCACCTTGATGAACTAGGCAAAGTACAAAGTAGTGAATGAATAATAAGGGTGGATCTAAACACATCCCTTGCCAGTTCATAGTTTCTAGATATACGATCTAGGCACAAACATGTGAACTAGGTGGATTCAAATTACTAGTCCATTTCTAGACATAACTGGTGCATGGACTTAGTAATGAAGGTGGGATTCTTATCCCTTGCAAGACTTTAAGAATTCTTGATTCACTTGAATTTGTTTTAGAGAAATTGAAGTTTGGTTATCTCAAACATCTAACTTAGATGTTTGTAATACAATGGTTTACTTTGATCCAACAGTTACTTGATTTTTTTTACCCAACTAGAGGACTATTTTGTCCTAATGAGTTTAAAAATCCTTTGTAAACTGTATGAGAAAGTTTACCATTTCTTTGAGTCAATCATACTATAACTTGCCCAATACAAATCCATAATGAAATTTATCCAACTTAGGACACTTTTCTCAAAGGCTTTAACTGAAAGTTCTTGGGAATTGTCAATCTAATGAGCAATTCCTAACTTCTTTATTCTAGAGTTTACTGAACTCTAGGAAATGATTTATGCTATAACTTGAAGCAAACTCAAATGAAAAAGTGCACTTAGACTTATTATCTTTTGAAGATTGAAAAGGTTCTTGTACATAACATCTATCTAGGATGTTCAAGTTAGTTATTTAATTCTAACCGACTAACCCTGGACTTTTGCAAAAGGAATCAGATACCATGTCTGAGCCTATTCCAAAAGATTTGGAAAGCGGAAAGAAATAACTAAAACTATGTACAACCAATTCAAACTTTGAACATACGTAAATTTGTTATGAGTCAAAGACTAGATGACTCAGGTCTTCAACTTTTCAAAGATCTATTTCAACAGGGATTTGAAGCATTTTCTTTTTATCTTTAAGAGAAATAAGCTAGATTCTCAAAAAGATGCAAAGAAAATCAAAAACACCATCCAACCACAAGATACTAGTGTGGTAACCAACATCAGTGTGTCGACCCACTGAGGTTCTGTTGATGAGTTTGGTATTCAAATAATGCTTCACTTGAGACTAAGTTCATGTCACATTCAGTCTTTTTGACTTCTAATCATGAATGCAATTCTTGTGCATTTCTTTGAGTCTAAAAGAGTGAATTTTACCAAGTTACACTAGGAACTTGATACTTGACTTAGTCAATTGAATCTTTAGTTGAAAAGATCAACTCAAAGTCAAAGTCCAACTTCTTTCAGAAATTTATCAAATATTTCTGATCAATAACACTTAAGCTTGAAGTGTTCTAAGAAGATCTTGGAAGTTACTTACTTCATATCTTCAATTTCCTTGATCTTGAAGTCATCTTGAAGTATCTTGAGATTCTTCTTGAATTTAAACTCCTTTTTTGAAGTTTTAATTCCCTTGAAGATCAAACCTAACTTCAAGATCCAAACAAAGACTAAAAGATAATCATCATCTCACGGTCCGATGTCCCATACCATCTTTCCTACATCAATTTGAGTATAAAATCTGGTGTCCCATACCACCCTATTTTATATTCACATTGACGTGTGAGTGAATTTTATCCTAAAGTCTACAACATCTCTTGATAGAGAACCTTCTAGCTTTAATTCTTGACAAGAATTTCGCAGTTTCAGGCACTATCTCTATCTTTATATTCTAAGTTTTAATCCCTTGACATGATCGTTTCACGATCTTGTGCTTAATCTTGGGAACTTGAAAACCTCTTGATATCCAAATAATTTTTTTGGATATTATTCTTTCAAATAATATCCAAAAAATTTACTAATTCAATTGTATTCATTTCCTAAGTATCAAACTAGAGACGAAATATCACATTTTGGATATGGTTTCCCATGCCACTATGAAAGTTTGAGTTGACTTTTGTTTATGTGATATCGACTTCTATTCTTGAGTTTGATACCAGACTCATTATTATTGGTCAATCTTCAGATGTTACTAGAGTGCTTTAAACATATTTCACTAATCAAATTTATGTTTAAAGTCCAAGCATCTATTGATGATTGATCCAATAGTAATGCAACTATGAACACTTTGAACTTTATAACTTGTTTAGGAGAAGTTGATGGATTTAAGATCCATTTCTTGGAACTTTCTATTCCTAAATGAAAAGTTCACACTTGCTTCAAGTCTTTAGGAACTTATATTATTTCCTAAAGACTGCTTAGCTAGTTGCATCATTTACTAGAGATGCAACTATAGAACCTAACATCCTTTTATTGACGTCAAGGATCAATTGATGTTGAGGTTTAACCTTTGATTTCCATCACCCCTTGGGATGAAATCAAATGAAAATTTATAAAAGCTTGGTACCTTTATATCTTGGCAAAACATTTATATCCTAAAGAGGTTTTGCTTTCATCATTCCTTGGACCTATCATATAATATGAATTTATGTGTATTTTGGGAAGAGTTCATGAACCAATTAAGATCCTCTACTTGGAAAATCTGCCTTCCCAAAAATAAATTCATCTTGAACATGGTAGGAGAATGATCTCACGTGAAATAGAAGGCTTGACTATTTCATATCTCAATTCCAAAAAAGTCACTTATCGAGGTTTCATCATGAGATACAAATCTTGAAACCACAAAGAAACTTCTTTAAACTTTCGAAGTCTTCTAAATAGAAGAGTGCTCATGAAACTTGGAAATATAGTTGACGTTCTCATCCAACCTTAGGATGCTTGAGAAGTTACATAAAATGTATAACTAATCAACTAAAGCTTACCGATATGACTTTCTAAGTACATCCGGGACTTAGAGTCATCATAATCACAAAAGAGTTTGCAAATAATTAAATTTTCTTGGTCATCAAGAAAATTTACTACTTAACTTTCTCCTAGTGCTTACCTATACCTAGCGAGACATCTAATATACTTAATTGTCATTAAGTATTTATCTTTGATAGCAGAGTATCGACTTGGAAAGAAATCGACTAATTACTAGTTGCAAACTAGAACTAGTATGTCTTTGCAACTAACTAGTCCTTGGTCTTCCCTAATGTCAAACTGCGAGCTTAATAAAGTAAGCTAAATACTAAGAGAGTACATTCTCATATCTACTTGCAAACAACATTCCATTCTACCATGCAAATGCATGTATCTACATGCAAAAGCATATGCTCACATGCGTATGCATGCATGTTCTTTGCATGCCCAAAAAATAATACAACAATCATGCATGAGCTTGATGCAACAATCATGCATGAACTTGATGCATGATTTTTTTCCTTGTACTTAGAATGTATATCATGCAATCCTGATGCATGTATATCCTTTCCTTTGTCCTAATGCACTATGATATAAAAACATACCCTTGAGGTGCAATCGAAAACTTACTCAATGGAAAGGAAATATGTATTTAAACTACCAAAATACATTCTTTGATGCACAAGGATCTTTTTGAAATCAAGTCTTTCCTTAATGCAAACTAATGCTTGGAATGAGAAATTGATTGTTTTCATTATCCTAATCTAGACTTAATCAATTGAAATCTTGGCTATTTCAATGTGCATCTAGCATTAAGTGTAGAATAATGAAAACAAGATAAATCAAGCATTAAGGCCAAGCAAAAACTGGAAAATACTTAGCTTTGATCATAGCTTCGTCCATCCCTTGATCCTTGCCAAGAGCTATTCTCTAAAGACTTTGGTCCGAATTCAAAGTTGGTTTGACTTGATCACCAAAGGCCTCTACTTCAGTGGATAAGTCACTGTAACCAACTCGTTTTTGTCTCCCTTAACAAAATCTTCTTCTGCGCGGAGATCAAATCAAAGGTACACGCCGGCGGACCAAAAGTTGTGGATGGCTATTTGGCCTTATGGTTGGGCGACTATACTCCTCTCTGAGAGGTTGAGGGATCGAATCCCAGGCGCTCTCATTATGTCCTACCATGGAACTTCAGTTTTTTGGCCGCTCCAAGAAGTCTGCTTCCGCGCCATAAATATAGATTCTCAAAGCTATTCTCGCGAACGTCTGTGGCCTTATGGATAGGTGAATACGCTCCAAACCAAAGGTTCTGAGTTCGATTTCCGTGACAACTATCGGCAGAGGTGGTATCCTTTTGTGATTTTGCTCCTGGATGCGTCCTTCTTCAGCCCAAAAGAGAGACCAGTATAAACTGCGATAAAACTTCGTTCACGTTCGTCCGTGATCTTTGTGGATAGGCTGTAGACTCCTCATCGTGAGGACGCGGGTTCGAGTCCTCTACTCCTCATAGCAAGGGTGGTCCTTTTTATGATTTCCTCCTTGAGCTATGTCCGCCATGACGAAATTCGGCACGCATTTTTGGTCAGCCGCGAGTGGAGTTTGACGAGCAAGAAGCTATGGAGAGAATGATAAGACTATTAAGCACATTCTAATGAAGAAGATGATGAGCCTAGCAAGGTCACCATGGAAGCTTGCCTAGAGCTCTGATACCAATGCAACATCCTAAGAATTACGACCACCACATGCTTGAGAGATGACTCTCCTCCCAACCTTATGCCTCTATATATAGCTTCTTGAATCAATGAGGACCACAAACGTAACTATAGTCCACAAATGCATGTGCAATCTCCACCACTCCTTTCCTACCTTCCACTAGAGTCCACTAGTGGTTGGTGTACTCACCTCTCGAGTTAAGTCCACTCGACTCAAGTTAACTCACGTTAACTTGAGTTAGAAGGCTCTAGAGCTCTTTGGGCAAAACTCTCTCCCCATGCTCCATGGGAGTTGAACCCAAGACCTCCTCCTTCACAACCATGAGACTTAACCACTAGGCTAAGTGGATTACTTGGATATGAGAGCACACTAACTTATGATTGAGTCTACTCTTGAGATCTTTGGTCCTACAGACGAGTGACCAAACGGTATCCGATTTTCATATCTGTCTGAAGCAGTCAGATCCCTAGACCATAGACTTACTTTATTACAGGGGCTCTGATGGTCCTAGTGTGTTCACATATATCACTACCAAAATATATCAACACTAGTAGACCTCAATCCTCGCATCAAAAAATTACTCCAATGAGACTTATTGATAATAGATAATCAGCTTTGACGCTTCATATAGGTGTCTGAATATAACCAAATGCAATATTCTATGTAGTCAATAGATAGCTCTCTGAGTGCAAATTCCATATCAAGTTGAATCACTCCATTTGGATATTGGATGCAAAAGCTATAGCCAATTTGGTGAAGCTAGGTGCATTGGATATGCCCTCTAAGGAGGGGTAGTTGAGAGATTACCCTTGTTTTCTCCTCTGCTATGGAGCTTCAAGCCCAAAATTTGCATGCATAGTTCTATGTGATCCCACACACAAAGCTCGACACATAGAATCTGCATATATATGGACGGGTAGTTCCTTACTTCCTCACAACAAGGAAGAAGGAGAAAGATGAAACTTCTACCTCCTTCACACTTGCATGGGCAACTTTCTAGGATTTCGATGGGCATTTGGATGACTGAGAAGGCATTTGGATGAAACTAGTAGACTTTGTAGGTGTCACGCCCACATAGGGGCTCCTTTGAGGGACCTCTAGAGCTCCTTTTTTTTGAAGTAAAATCCATCTACAACTCCATGTGCAATGGAAGTTCTACAGAGAATGAAGATGATAATGACTCCAAAGGCATCTAAGATAAAGAAAAATCATGTGAAAATTCCCCCCTCTCATGATCTATGTGCTTTGACAATCAAATATGAGTCTCTTTAAAACTCTCCTTGAAGGCTTGAAAACTAAGAACATATCAAAAGTTTTGTGTGCAACTCACCTCCCATCCTTTGTATCATCTTGTATTCAAAATAGCAATGCTCTAGAATGATCTAGTGGCGACATGTGGCCATCATGCAACACTCATTCCCATTACCTTTCAAATACATTAGGATATACCCTGAACTAGAGATCTTAGCTATGACTAGACCTTGTCCCACACACACATATGATGGTCTTTGTAGACCAATGTCTAACTATAATGTTGATAAAACTATCACAAGATGATGACATACACCAATATTATGGAAACAAATCCAATTTTTAAGTTGCCAAAAGTAATCCCTGAGCATTGACATGTTTGATTGGAACCTTTGCCATTCTAGTATAGAATAGGGGTTCAACATTGGTGGGCTGCTTCAAGAAATTTCTCACCAGTTATGCGATGAGAAGTTAAATCCAACCCCTTCAAGGGATCCATGGGTCTTTGAGCAATCTCGATCAAACTAGTTCTCTCATTTGATCTTAGAGCCATCCCATAGCAGTTTCTACCCTAATGGGCCTTTAGACTTTGTATCCTAATAGATGCCAAGTGTTCAACCTCTCTTTGTATAGGGTTTTGAAGGTCCCAAGGGTGCTATGCCCTTCCTTAATTGTACTTTCACATTAGTTCAAGCTATTATAAAAGGTAGATATAAAAGATCGCACATACTTTAAAAGAAAATTAGCAAGTCTATCACACTTCACCACATTCATTCTTCTAGGAGTGGCACATGATCAGGACGAAGACTAGATAGTCCGTTCGTAGTTTGGCCACATGATCAGGACGAAGACTTCGTAGCTTGCCCTCCTTGCACATCACAATAAGCCAATCCCATGAAGTTTATGCATTTTTCCTCAAAAAGGAAAATAAAACTTCTATCAGCGGAACAGGAAAGCAACTCTTCTCTGCGCGTAATGGCTGGCGATGGCAAAGTTTAAAAACATAGTTGCAGATAGTACACATCCTCATGGAAGTAATCTTACATGTAAATGACATCTTTGATCCAGGACCCAACTATAAACACAGAGAGAGAGAGAAGCTTCATATTCACATATCAATCTGTCGGAGCCGATTAAAATACCCCAAAGGACGATGCGCTTACAGAGAATACAAACACGACACAGTTCATGCATCAAAGATCGGCACTCAATAGAGTATGGTTTGTACTGTTGTTTACACGGTGATCGATCGGATGGAATTTTCGCTGAGAGAGACACCTACCCGAAGATCGTTCATAGCAGTTTGAAACAGCCAATTGACTGCCTGGTTGGCTTCCTCCTCTGATACCTTTTCAGGAACAGCGCTGCAGACAAAGTCCCACTGGACAAGAAGATGGGAAGATACAGGTTCGGACGCGTCTTCCTTCTTGGGGGAAGGACAAGGCACGATTTGAAAGGTACTTATGTAGTTGTCGAGATGACAAAACACAGGCAGCGTACCTCCCGGGAGTATACCATACGAGTAGCGATGGTGTTCGTGGTCGATGTCAAGCAGCTTCTCCATAGCCATGGTCGACGGCTGGCCAGGGGCACTGGGGTGGACGACGACCTTACGCACGCAGCCTGGGGAGTTGGCCTCACCTTCCACTAAGCTGCAACTCTCGACCACCGACGGCGCCCATTTATCCGCTCGCACGAAGTCGCCAGTGATCAACCAGACTGCCTCCAGGGTGGTTCCTTCTATCTCCCACGCGAAGGCCTTGCCCCATCGCCTTGCCTGATAATCTACTGCAGGTTCCATTATGCGTATCCTTTTGGCGTTCCACTGCAAACAGAAGCAGAAGCGTAGCTTGCTCTCGCTCTCGCTCTCTCTCTCTCGCCAGACTTCACTGCCTGGTGTTAATAATCTTGGAACTTGTCGCCATGACAGCGAGGCAAGGACTGCAGAACGCCGGTGACGTCGTGGCGTAAAAGGCGCAAACGTCAAATCGAAGTAAAAGACAGTAGACTGTAGGTTCCAGGTGTTAATAAACATCGGAAATTAGCCGGCATGACAGCAGGCAAGGACTGCGGAATCCCACGCCGGTGACGTCGCGAGGAATCGTGGCTCATGTTCAACATGACAAAAAAGCAGCTGCTGATATTCAGCAGCGACTTCCAAGTTCCGACCACCCAGTCCCGACCGGACTCGAGAGGTCTTTTTTTTTTTTTTTAAATGGAGGTTCAGCCGAAGCCTACTCCCCCGGACTTTAACTTTGAAATTGCAACTGTACAAGTGAATGGGCATAGTACCCGCGGGACCCCCCGTATCCCACAAAGCAGGGGTTAGACAAGGTTACAACTGAATGAGACATGGTTACAACTGGGTTTAACTTGGCCTAAGCCATAACATGTCCAGCCTGGGACTTGAACCCTGGACCTCCGCCTCAAGAGGCCAAAGCTCAACCAACTGTCCTACAGGACGTGGACTCGAGAGGTCTTACCCGTTGAATGGAGGAGTACAATAAATGGAAAAGATGTACACACCCCACCTCATAAGGTAGAGGCACTCACAAGTCTCGGTTCGCTGGCCTGGTGGTTGGGCCTCTCGCCTCTTGAGACGGGGGCAAAGGTTCAACCCCTGGCAGCAACATGTAGGGACATTTGTATCCCAGAAATTGTTGTATGTGGATGTTGGCCATCGTTTGATCATCCTCGCGGTAGTTGTGACCGCCGTTCAACCCAGTTGTAAACCCTTGTTCTCGTGGGATAAGGGGGGTCCCATGGGTACTATGCCCTTCCTTGTACAGTTGCAATTTCAAAGTTAAAGTTCGGGGGAGTAGGCCTTGGCCGAATCTCCATTTAAAAAAGAAAAAAGGTAGAGGCACTCATCTTGAGAAATTCTTTGGCATTCAGCTTCATGCGAGACTTGAACCTTGACCATCTGAGCTTTAATTTTGAAAGAACAACTGTATAAGTGAATGGGTATAGTACTTAGTACTAGCAAGGCCTCCAACAATAGTTAAACGGTAGTTGCAGCAAGGTGAATGGATATAGTACTAGCGAAACCTCCAACGGTAGTTAAACATTAGTTGCAGCAAGCTGCATAAAGATAAGATGTGTAGATAAGGGGGGTCCCATGAGCACTATGCCCTTCCTTGTACAGTTGGCATAGGCCGAACCTCCATTTAAAAAATAAAATAGAAAAAGATAAGCTGTGTAGATAAGAGCGTCATGATTCATGAACACGACTCACGGTTCTCTTTCTCGCTCTCCCTCTCTCTCTCTCCAACACCAATGACTAGTGACCACTGACTACCATAGCTTACAGCTCATGTCGACAATGGCATGACAACAATACAAAGACCGCATAACTTCCCCAATCCCAACTCACGAGTCACGAGTATACTTTGGCATAAAATACTTTGGCACGCAGATCATGTGGTCAGCAAAAGAAAAGGAATTATGAAATGACAGGCAGAATTCCACAAAATATATATTTAGCATTACTTTAAGTCTTAGACCTGCCTAGAGAGAGCATGACTAGGGGAAAGAGCAGCTGATTCTGCCTAGAGAGCGGCTGATTTTTTTTTCCGTTTTGAGACAACAGAAAATATGAATAAATTAAAAAAGATAGTGTACAGCGCGGAAGGATCCCCCACCAAGGGAACAAACAACAATCGGTTGCAGTACATCAAGGGGTACCTCAGATACATGATAAAACCATATGGAATTTTCTGAGGGAATACAAAGATAATAGGTATCTCTCTTTTTTTAGTCAACAAAAAAGGAAGATTAAATTAATGGTAAGAGTACAATGTATACAGGAAGCACTGATCCCACAAAGACAATAAAGGGGGGGCGGGAGGAAACATGTGCACCCACCCAAAATACCAAAGTCACATGTCTTTAATAAAAAAAACCATCAGAAATATGCCTCTAGAGTACAAAGACAAGAGGATATCTCTTCATTTATTTGTTAATCTCTGGTCATAAGAGCCTCTTGGCTATTGATAGAATCTCAGAGAATGTCATGTTAGGTATCTCTCACTTTTGCTAGGGAGTCTTGAGGAGAACAAAAGAGAGGGGGTGCTCTCGTGGATGCACATCCTTGATGGCTTTAAGGAAGTTAAGTCCAATCTTTCTAAATCCTTAGAAAAAAGAGTACGAGAAGTTTCTTTTTCTATATTCAACAAATGATGATTCCTATTGGTCCAATTAAACTACAATGTGTGGGCCCTCCACAAATTCCAAAGAGCAATATCCATGCTTCTACAAATACCCAACAACACCTCTTCATAACCAAGCTTCACACCATAATGGGAGCAGAAACTTTTAAGGACATGCCAGAACTGATGAGCATGTTTACAAAAGAAACATGTGGGATAAATCCTCGACCCCGCCACAAAAGATATACAGACCCTCTTTGACATTATTCATCTTGATTATGTTGCTACACCAAATGCCATAATGAATGATCAGCCACTACAAGATTGAGTTCTTAATGTTTAGGGGAAAGGCCCAAAGGCATTCGAATATGTACTTCCACTAGTTGGAATTCCATTGAACACTCCACCTCGTGTTGAGTTTATTGGTAATTTTATTGATTGAGCCTCTTTGCTTTTTGAAATGTTGTAGCGTTTCTTTTGTAATATCAATCTCTAGGGAAGGTTTGTTGAAATGGAAGCTCTGCAAGTGGCCATCAGACACAACATTACCATTATTAGTCAAGTCTTTTCCACAAGAGAATCCATATTTTTTTCCTCTTATTCCATACTGATAGTTTTTCCATAGAGAAAGCCATCCAAATCAAATGGAATCCTGTAAAAAAAAATTCAGTACTAGTAAAGTAATCTGGTTTTAATGAATAAGAACGTTTTACTGGCATCCAACTCTCCCATATCCTACAATAGAGAAGACTTCCAAAAAGGGTAAATTTATGAGGAGAACTCATACTATCCCACATAGAATGACCCTTCCAAGATTTATAGTTAGCCACATTAAAATTTTGAATGTTCTTTTCAATAGACAAGCCCAAATGCCAAGAGAAGAAAAAACTCTGAAAATCCACTTAACAACCATGTTTTGGGACATTTTTCTAGGGCAGAGGATAGCTAAACCTTTCTCACTTTTGGACAAACAACAAATTTCCCAAGCCACTTTGGGGATTTTATAATTTTGAGAGTCTCCTCCCCAGAGAAACCTTCTCGCCAGAGCAATGACCTGAGAATTTTTTTTTTTGAAGGCATCCAAGAGGCAAAAAAGTAGGTGAGGCAAGGCAGAACATATTTATCACGCACAAAAACTCTATGAGATAAAGAGCCTAGGAAAGCATACCACTTACACATTTTATCCCTAAACTTGTTCAAAGCCCTCTTGCCTTTGATTAAACGACATGTTGAAACCCATAGGAATACTTTACAGTCTAAGCACCTCAACTTCTTTAATAACTCCATAACCTTTTTCCTTTATGCAGTCAGGGATATCATTGTTGGAGTACCTGAAGGAGGTTATATTGTGATGAATCTGGGATCCATTGGCCAAACAGAACATACCCAAAAACTTCAAGAAACAATTAGTAGAATTAATATGAACTTTGATAACCATGTTGGTATCATCAACAAATATTTAAAGACCGAGAGGGGAAGGAGAGCTAAGGATAGAAAAACCTATCACAGTTTGATTTGCCATGGCATCTTTGACCAACCAACCTAGTGTGAAGAGGTGATGGGGTATAGACAGAGACGAGTGGGTGTTTGCAAGAAAACATATTCAACACCATCAAACTTCTAGGATATCTAATATACTTCTTGAGCTTCCAAGGTATGCAAAAAGAACCACTAAGTCCTTTGAACATCAGTTTAAAATGATTGTATCAGGACAAATGAGTTTGCACTTCACTAGACTTGGAAAACTTTCTATTTCGGGAAGAGAAGTTCTCAATAAAATGATCAGAGCCCACAACTTGGTATGAATTGAATAGAGAACTTTTTCACACATTTAACTCTACTATTTATCTCACTAAAGAAATTTATTTGATGAATTAAGAATCACTATAGAAAGAGAAACAAGTTTAACAACTCTTGGGGTCACTCGGACTTTTTAGGAAGAAGATGAAGTGCAAACACAGTCATGCTCAAAACTTCATAGCTTGAAATTTACTCATCCAAAGTTGATGAAACTTTGTATATAAATGCACAACACTCTTCTCTAATTGACACAAGTGAAAGTCTGGAAATTCGATATTTAGACATAGAGAAATGAACCATAGAAGTTGATTGTGTACCTCAAGGTACTATAACAACACACACACACACAATGAATACTCAAGATATATGAATCATAATGTGTACGTTATTGAACGTATGATACAAGAGAGATGTGGAGGACTACTTTCACTTGAGACGAGTACAATGTATGCTTAAAACCTCATCTCAATCTCTCAGAAAGACTCTTACATCCCCATGACTAAGAGGCGGTCTATTTATACATAGTTTAATCTTGATGAGTCATCCATCTAAAAGTGATGATAAACTTCAGGAATGATTTGAATTTGAGTCCCAAATTAAGTCGTGCATTTTGGCTCCCTTCATCCATGATATTCCTCCTACTTTTAGCTTTTACTTTTGACCAAGATAAGTACATAGGTTTTACTCTTGGAATTTCTACAAGCACATGTTCACATGAACACATCTATGTGAGATGGATAATGAGAGTAGTTCAAGAGTTAAATCAAACCTCTTAGACTTGCTTCTTGCACCAATAGCTCCCCCTCAAGCCTAAGAAGCTTGAGTCTTCAATCCTTCAATATCTCTTGCCATCTAATCATTGATTTGAATCTGTTCAGCTTAACTCCATCCAATGCCTTTGTCATCATATCTGCACATTAGTGATTATCAAATACATATGATAATTGAATCTCCTCACTTGTAATCTTTTCATTGACATAATAATAATGCATTTTTTAATGTGTTTATTCTTGGCATGATAGATTGGGTTAGCAATCACAAGATGTAATGAATTGATATTATCCCCAAAAGTGTGAGGAATAGATGAATTAAGACCTAAATCAGAGTATAGGGTCTTAATCCACATTTCTTCTTGAGTTGCATTAGCAAGTGCTCTATATTCTAGCTTCAGTTGATGAGAGTGCACTAGTGGGTTGCTTCTTCAAGGACCATGAAATAAACTATGCTGCGAGGTAATATGTTTGGTTGCCCCACTATCAAAGTACCAAACATCCGAGTCTAGTACAAACATACAATGTTCATGTGAAGATGGGGTCATAACTACAAACAATATTAAATGCCCATTCTTCATTCTGCATAAGATTTATAGACTCTGCTTTGGGTGTAGAGGCCTCTACAACAATCATTCTAGCCTCTTTCTTCTTTTCCTCTTTTGCAACCAGGTTTGGACAACTCTTTATGACATGATCATTTCCTTTATAGTATTTGCAAAACAATTTTTGCTTTTCCGTTTTCTTGTCATCTCTGTCATCCTTCTTTGATTGTGCAAAATTAGCATATTTTTGGTTACTAGTAGAAGAGCTCCATTTACCTTTGCCCTTTTGACTAGCCACGAAAGCTTGATCTGCAACATGCATATGGACCTGTTCTGCCTAGACTGATTTTCCTACAATAGAACAGAGACTAACTCCTCAAATGTTAAGTCATTTGGAGCCTTTCATCATCAATCAAAGAGTAGAAGCAAAAACTTGATATGAATTTGGAAGACCATCCAAAACAGTATGCACAAGTGAAGTGTTAGGCAAGACTTCATCAACAAAAATCAATTGCTCCTTCAAATCTTTGATCTTTGTCAAAAATGGAATCTCCTTCATTCATGTGCTCACTTTCCAATGGTTTTCGAAGGTAAGCAACACGAGCCTCATTCCTATAAAGTGGCAACACGAGCAACATGAGCATCTTTGCCATCCCAAAGAATTTTCTCTGGAATAGGTGCAGTAAAAACCTCAACATGAATAGGAACATGAAGAATATTGCCATCTTCAATGCCATTTATATCACTTTCAGTAACTATATTTGTAGGTGTAATAGGACATTTTTTCAAGACCTTGCACAATATTGCACAATACATGACACATCATATAATCCCATAATGGGTAATTGGTACCATCCACATTATCCTCAACAACCAACATACAAAATACATCACTGCTTTTACCCATGGCTACTAACTAAAACATCCTGATGTAGAAAAATGATTGTATCTCAAAAAGTTGAACATAACTACCCTATCAAGTTTTGCTAAACCAGTGGTAGACTTTGAGATGATTATACTGGCACAAAAAGACAAAATTGTCTGCACAGGCATTGTGATAGTGCGTTTAGAGACCAAAACTAGCTCAGATCGTGATTTCGACACCATACAAAAAAGTTGTTTTGAACTTCTAATCGCCTTGAGTATGCTCACCAAATTTCATGCGATTTTGAGACTATGACCAGAGGGGTGTCGAGATGCCCTAGATGAAAGGGTGACTTGCTCTGATACCAAATGTTGAAGTTTGAGGTTTGCAAAAGCACTCAAACAATCCAGGGAAGAAGAGGAATCTTGTAGCACAACATACAGTACTGAATGTATTACCAAGAGAATGTACAAAGACAAGTTACTCGTTAGGGTTATAGGCGTATATACAAGCCCAGGGAAAAAACCTCCTGAAGAGGGAAAAAGGTGCCCCGATAGTCCTAGAGTGTTCACACACATCATTACGTAAATATATCAACAATTTAAATCTTGGAATTTTCACAAGCACATGTTCACATGACCACATCTATGTGTGATGGATTATTAGAGTTGTCCAAGAGTTAAAGCAAAGCTCTTAGGATTGCTTCTTGCACCAACACCTAGAGCATCTCTAGCTATAGAAAACAACAAGGGAGAAAGGGGAGAGCCTTGTCTAATGGATCAAGCCAACTTGAAGGGTTGAGACAAGGACCCATTGATAGAAACCCTAGAGAAGACATTACCAAAGAGAATACTAACATGCTTGATGAAATGCTTTCCAACTCTTATAGCATCTAGGAATTGAAGAACAAATTCAATTTTAAAGAAATAAAACTCACGGCTACTCTCTTTAGCATACTCAAAATCTGCCCAAAGAAGAATAATGGCATCAAGAATGAATATACCCTTGATGAATCCCTTTTGCTCAAGAAGAATAATATTGTTCATAATGGAACTAACCTCCTAGCAAGGATGGAAGAGAAGATCTTGTGAATAGTAGTGAGACAAGAGATAGGTCCCTAGTTATTAAGATCTTCTTTAGGCCCTCTTTTATGAATAAGTTTTATCACTATAGTGTTGATGTCCATAGGAAGAGTTCCTCTCCTACTAGATACCTTCTAGATCAAGGGAATGTAAGGAGTCAAAAAATCTTTCAAAACCAAGAAGAATTCATTGGGAGGGGAAGGTGCAACATAGAAGCCAGGTCAGTAGGAATCATTTTCTTCCTTTTAAGAGCAATGTGAGCTCTTTCTTTCATGATTTTCTCCCCCGCTTGGGAGTGCTAGGGGAAACATTGGTAAAGAAGCAAGTAGCCTCTTGCAAGTTCTTTTCAATATTGATAGTCAATCAACCACACTTCTTTTTTTTTTAATATAAAGGAAGTTCGGCAATAGCCTACTCTCCCGGACTTGAATTAAATTAAGAAACAAAGGTACAATAGAAGGGGACTAGTGCCCACGGGACCCCCCAAATCCCACAAAGCAGGGGAAGCTTGATTGAATCCTAGGTTGCATTACGGAGAAGGTTAATCACCCTCTCATCGCCCTCATGCGGGGCCCACTTGGGTTTGAGCTTGTTGTTGATCAAAAGGAGGACTTGATGGTGCCTGAAGGGGGGGGATTTCTTACTGTTAACAATCCTTTTGCCAAGGAGGAATAGTGATTTCTCAATCGACCACTCCCTGGGGGGATCGCCGAAGTTGAGAGCACACCTCTCCCGCCATATTTTCCACAGGACTTCCCCTCTGATGGCGCTCCAGAGCGTCGCAGAGTAGCCGATCGCTTCTCCCAAAAGGACTTGTTTCCAACTCAGCTGTTTTTGAAGTCTGATTTTCATTCCAACCATCTGCCAAATTCTGAAGGAGTTGGGGCAAGTAAGGAAGATGTGTGGGACATCTTCGATAGCCGGTGACAGCGTTTGCACCAAGGAGGGATCCCGCAAAGTTTGCTAGCCTTATGGTTGGTCCAAATTCCTCTATGAAGAATTTGCCATAAGAGGACAGACTTCTTAATCTCTATAAGGGGGTGCCAGATACCCATGAATTTCATGTCCCACCGAAGCCGCGTCCAAGACAGGCACCACTTCTTGTTGAGGCTGATCTGGAGGTCAGCCGTTTCTTTGATGTTCGGGATTTTGAGTAGGCTATTTCCATTGTGCCATTTGAGACCAAGCGAGTTCGGTGTGTCGTGTCCCATGAGAAGGCGAGTCTTGTGGCGATCCCATGCGAGGCATCTGCTTTGCAAAGTGTTCCATTCTTCGTAGGAGATGTTTATGCGAGGGTCAATATCCTCGAAGTTGATCCAGGTGTTGGTGTCATGTTTCCAGAGGTGTTTCCATTTTTTGAATCCTTTATTCCATAACTTCTTGGCATTTTGAGTGTTCCACGACTCCACACTCCGGATGCCATGTATCGGAAACCAGATAGAGTCGTTTTGTCTGATTCCGGCCGCCCACTTCCAGTCCTCACTAATTCTTGTGAAGCTTTTGACTTTATTCCAGCCCTTCCAAAGGGAGCACACAAGATTAGAGCCTTTCGGGAAGACGGGGATCGGGGAGAATAGCAGGGTCATGATGTCAAGATTCTTCCAGTTTGGGAACCCCATGAGGGCCAACTCATTCTTGTTTCTGAAGATCAGCTTGGCCCACGAGGCCTCCCTATTGCACCAAGCCTTAATCATCCATTTGGCTGCCAGTTTGTTAGCCATACACCCAATGTCCAGGATACCAAGCCCCCCGCTATCTCTGGGGCTAGTGCAGATGTCCCATTTGATTTTAGGCACCCCCCTTCTGTTATGATCGCCCGTCCAAAGAAAGTTTCTACAAATACTATTCAGTTTGGACATGCCTTGCTCATTCGGTCTCCAACAAGAAAGGAAATAGATGGTAGAAGAGAGGAGGAACGTGTTGATAACCATCGCACGCCCAGCGAGATTGATTTGCATACCTCTCCAATAGTTAAGCTTGTTTTCGAGTTTGGCCAACACCCAGTTCCATCGCTGCTCCATAGAGACGCCAAACCCCAAGGGGATTCCAAGAAGTCGAAAGATTTGGCCCTGCGGAATGATTTGACAGCCATGATCAATGAGAAGGCCAGGGTGATGTCCCACAATAGCCCTAAAGGCGGTCTTAGAGTGGTTGATTTTGGATCCAGAGGCATCACAAAAGGTAGCAAGACACCTCCAGAAAGTCTCCAGGCTGGTATTATCATTGTGAACAAACGCGTTCATATCATCGGCAAAAAGTCTCATGATGATTTGACTGTGGTCGTGAGGCTGCCGGAGGCCTTTGATATTGCCAGCCTCCACATGATGTGCCACAAGTCTGCTCAGCCCCTCAGTGGCGATGGCAAAGAGAAGGGGGGCCAGAGGGCACCCTTGTCTGATAGATCTTCTAAGATGGATCGCCTTCGAAAGTTTGCCGTTAACGTTAATTTGGGTCGTTGCGTTTCCGAGAAGGGTCGCGACCATCTTGGTGAATTTCTGACTACATCCGAGATCTTGGAGCGACTGCAGAATATAGTCCCATTCTAGCCTGTCGTAGGCTTTGTCAAAGTCGATCTTGAGGAAAACCACATCTTGATTAGACTCATTTGCAAATTGAATACCTTCCCAAATATCCATAATGGTTTCCAGGATAGACATGCCTTTGATGAAACCTTTTTGGTCCTCACTAAGCCAAGATCTCAGGTGGCACGAGATTCTGTTGGCAATGACTTTGGCGATGATCTTGTATCCTGTTTGGAGCATCGTGATAGGCCGCCAGTTCTCAATTCTGTTCTTTTCCCCCTTCTTGTGTATCAACTTTATAATTCCATTATTTAGACAAGAAGGAAGAGCACCAAACTTTAGCGCTTCTTGCCAAACCATCCGAAGAGGGGTGGCAACCACCAGCTTGAAGGATTTAAAGAACTCGTTAGTGAGTCCGTCGGGTCCCAGGCTTTTACCGAGAGGGAGGGCATCAATGACCTCAATGATTTTTGATTCAGAGATAGGGGCATGAAGCAGGGAGTGGAGGTTGGGTGGTATCCTCCGGGGGGAAACCCTAGAAATGGAAGCCATACAGTCCCTTCTATGGTGGGAGAGGGGGTTCGAGGTTCCCAGGAGTCTCGTGAAGTGCCCTTCGATGATGCCAAAATTATCTTCTTCCGAATTGCATACATTGCCATGTGGATCTAGCAGTAGGGGGATCGAATCTCTGTTGTGTTTCCTTTTAAGGATACGGCACATCTCTTTGGTGGGTTTGGCGGCTTTGCCAGCCCACCACTCCTTGAAGAAGATTTGCAAGTTTTTCCTTTGTATTTCTTCCTCGTATCTCAACACTGCTCTGATTTTTCGGAGACCTTTCTGGGCTTGGTGTTTTCCTTTGTTCACTTCCTCCTCGAGCCGCCAGAGTCTGTGGTAAAGAGCTTCCCTACGAGCCCGCCGCACAGTCTCAAGCATCTTCTTAGTTCTGATCATGATCTTACGAGACTTGTCGACCGCACTTCTCCAGCACTTGGCTGGGGCCAAGCCAGAGGCGAACGCCACCTTCCACACATCGACAATTTCTTGATGGACGGAGGGGAGAGAGAAGGTGGTTGCGTTGGCATGGAACCACGGAGCCTTGCGGATCTTGTTGGAGGGTTGAAAAGTGATAACGATCGGGTAGTGATCAGAGATAGTGAGGTCAGTGCGTTGCGTGATGGTAGGGTGGCCCCACTGGTGAGTAAAACTCTGAGAGATGTAGCATCTGTCGAGTCTAGCTTTCCTCAGGTCCTCGCCCGCTTGGAGATTCGACCAAGAAAAGCCATTCGAGTCTTTGAATTCAACCAAATCCAAGTGAAGTTTGGTCATGTCCCACGTTTCTTTCTCCCGACTGTCGATGACCCTGCCCTTGCCCATCCATCTGTCCATAGGGTCCTCCACCATGTTGAAGTCTCCACATATAAGCACGTTGTGGGGAAGCGAGTCTAAGGAGGCCCAAGTGTTCAGTCTCTCCAAATCCCCGTTAGGGGCGTACAAAGAAACCATAGTAACACAAAGAGGAGCACCAAAAGAAACAGCAATCCAACGGTGACTTACATCTTCAATGGAGTTCTCAAGCTTTTCAAGCCAGAGTTGTTTCACACCGATAACCGTTCCTCCAGACCCCCGCTGGTGTTTCGTTGGGATCCACACGTGGGCCGAGGAGACCTGTCTGAGCCGTTTCTGGAGGTCTTCTCCGTCAATTTTAATCTCTTGAATACATATAAAGTCTGGGTTTAAGCTAATGTCGCGAAGCCATTGACCAATGATGGTCGCTCTTGAGGGGTCGGTTAGCCCTCTAGCATTTAGCGAGATGACAATCATTTTTGTATTGATCCCTCTTTACGGGAGGGAGCTTTGTCCTTTCTTCTCTTGGCTTCTTCTTTCTTTTTCGCTGGGATCTGATCCCGACTTAGAAATCGGTTCTTGTGGGGGCTTTTCCAGGGTAACTCCATAGGCTGTTTTCCTTTGCGGGATGCCCCTTGCTGTGGAGACTTGGGCCCCGTGCTCGGCACCGTTTCCGGGATCGTCGATCCAATGATGGAACTTTCACTATCCATGTTGTCTTCGTTACTAGTGGTGAAACCATCTTCTTTGCTTGTAGTGTAGCCCTCCTGGGGGGTTTCTTTATTGTCAGGGATCTCTAGGGCTTTGTCGTAGGTGTCTACCACAAGTAGCTTCCCACCTGGGTAGTCAAGCTCATTGATCTCCTTTTCTAGATTGCAATACAAATTGCTATAGGGGGTAAGTGGCAGGTTGTTTCTCTCACCGTTGGCCCTAGGGCTTCTTTTCCTTCTTCTTCTAACTTCAATAAAGCCATCAGCATCAGCTTGTGGATTAAGGAGGCCCTTGCCTTCCCCTTCCTTGGTCGAGTGGGTCAAATCGCCAATGTTGTCTTGAGCAGTTTTGGAGGCTTCTTGAAATCGCTTGTTTTTTTGCCTGAAAGGGCAATCTTTAATCCTGTGACCTTGTTGGCCACAACGAAAGCACGCGTTGGGAAGGTTTTTGTAGCTGATGTCCTGCTCCCATACATCTCCTTCGCCCATGTCCACTTTGATCATTGATGGGAGCGGCGAACTGAGGTCGGCCTCGACACAGATTTGGGGGTGCCACCTAGCATTGAACGAGTGTCTTGCACCTTCATAGATGAGACCACCAATGTCTTCGCGTGAAGACAGCGGCTTGCCGATAGGAGAGACAATGTCCCACACGAAGTTGTACAAGAAGTAAGGAAGGTTAGGGAGCTCAACCCAAAGAGGGTACCGAAGCGATTTCGATTTGTCGGGAGTAAAGTCCGGGGACCATCTGAATAGGCACAGGGTCGCCCGACCGAACTGCCAGGTGCCAACGCTTAGGGCTTGGAACGCCATCTCTTCATTTTCAAAGACTAGCAGCATGTGGCTCGCTGGTAAGAACTGACATTTGCTAACAATTAGTCCTCGAGGGAACCACTCTTTTCGAAGCCATTGTCGCACAGTTTCGAGCGGGGGCCTAGGGCCAAACACTTGGCCGACGAGGCAAACTTTCTTGAGCTCCTCCTGAGCCGACAGAACTGCGGGTCTACTGAGGGATACAATGGGGGATTCAACACTTTCGGATGCCCCAGGGGCGGCACACGACCCCCCCTCCAGCAGAGCGGCCAGGATATCAGTCTCCCCAGGGGGAGGGGCCCGATTACTTTTCACGAGAGAGGAAGAAGCCACATCCATGGCCAAAAGGAACTTGCACCACTTTTACTTTTCAATACCCAAAGGCAAAACCCTCCAACATGGAGAAAGACTGTCTCCAGATCTCCAAAGGATGTTGTTGCTTGTTTTGATATATGGCTTCACTAAAGGAGAGACCCAAGCATGCGACAAGGCGTTGAAGAAGCACCCCCGCCACTTTTAAGCTATCAAAGAATTGAGGATGAGCTTTTGACCTTAATACCTCAATGTGGTCCTTTCTGTATACTTTTCCTTTTTTCTCTTTTTTCGCAGCCTGAAATGAGGCGCCTCAGCCACGTGGCCAACACGACTCACAAGGAGCCTTACCAGGGAGACGAGGGGCCAGTCGGGCTGGCAGACAGTCGCGCGATGGCCCGCCAAGGATTTGAATGATTTAAAATGTCGAGGGAAACCCCCGCGATGGGCAAGAGCCCGCGATGGTCTGACGGCCGACAGTGCCAACCCGGTGTGACTCTCAGGCGCGCGGAACGTGATGGACGTCACCTCGGGAGTCGAGCCCCCCCTGCGAATGATCCCCCGGAGTGCAGCCCGAGGTTAGACGGTGGGCGTGAGCCACACCGTCGCGATGGGCTACAAGCCACACCGCCGATGGACTTGAAAAGCGCGATGGCCCCTGAACCGCGATGGTACGGAGCCAGAAGAGCACCGTCGCGATGCCTTGATGTCCCGTCCAGATGAGGCGTGCACAAGTACCGAGGCGGCTCCGTCACGATGAGGCCTCAGCACACCGTCGCGATGTGAACAACACAGTCGCCTCCGACCCACGGCCTGCGGCAGTCCACCTCCCTTGTCATAACAGTCTTTTACGTCCAAAAGAGCTTGCTGTAACTGCGCAGATGCCCGGTTGGATAACTTGCGGCAGCTTCGGAGCTTCACGACGTTCTTCTTGTTGTTCTTTCTTCTTCACGACGGCAGCATCCATATCAACCACACTTCTTCCTCAACATAGGCATAAAATCCTTGAATTTTTGCTTTTTCATCAAAGAAAACATACTTTTGTTTGGTTTATCAAATTTTCTAGCCTAAAAATCTCTTGAGGAGGTAAAGATACTACTAGCCTTAAGGTATTCTTCATACTTTAATCTATTTTGGAGAGACAAAAAATTTTCAAGATTTCTAGCAATATTAGCAAGGGTAGATTGAAGCAAATTAAGCTCTCTTGACAATACACAATCTCGCATACATTATTTACAACCACACTTTGTTTCTATCATGCCTAAATAATTCACAGAATCGAAATTTGTATGAAGAATTCGCTTACTAATAAATGGTGCCACATGGACACTTACAAAATTCCATTCACATTGTGGATGAATTGTAGCATGAAACACCCTAAAATAAATCCCCAATTGTGCATCCATAAATATAAGTTGGGATTTTTCAACCTTTTCGTTTGGCTCTTTTTGTTTAGTTGAGGTTATTGTTTTTTATTCACTAATCTCTCTTTCAATCCCCTTAATCAAGTGAGTTTTCAATTTTTCTTGTGCCTCAACCTTTATATTTTGAGTTTTTCCTTTCTTTCCCTTGTTTGCTTTCTTTTTCCCCATTTTAGATTAAGTAAATCTTTGGTAATCTTGAATGTTTTTAGAACTTGTTTTGTTTTTTTGTGTTTTTTGAATGCTATGTATATGTATAAATAAGTCCTAATGGGTTCTCCTAACGAAAATCAAAGAAAGTTATGTTATAGAAAAGATTAAGAGAACTATTGACAAAGAATTAGCTTTAAAATTCATATCAACGTATCCTTCATGAACATAATAGATTCGTATGAACTTCAAACAAAGGTTTATGCACTTGGTACATACCATTGTAAAATGATAATTCAACATTCTTATTTATTGCAGAAATTCATAAAATCATTCCTCTAATCGTGATGACATTGAAATTGGTTCACACGTTTCATGGAAAAAAACGTTACCTTGTTTGCACATGATGTGAGGATAGACACCACATCTAGTTTGAGAGTTACACGTAACAAAGCAATCTCATCTCTTCTCAAGGGTTAGAAGAAAAACACCCATAGTTGTTAAGGCCCATAGCTTCTTCCAATCATTTGCTAAAAGTGAGTATGGTATCTTTATCCCCTTCAAGGAAGTGTTGTGCCTTACAAAAATTGTAATCGCATGTCACACACCTTTAGGATTATTAATCTAATAAGCTTCAAGATTCATTACATACTAAGCTTTGAAACTACTTACACACTAAGAAAAAAAGAGTCAATATGATAGAGTTTGGAATGCTATGCAAGAATGACCCCAACTTTATACTTAAGTTCAACCCTGGCGATTAGTTATTCATGTGAGTGTAAGGTAAATGTACTAGGTTGGCCCTCCATGTTACTCCAAATGAAAATCCCTCTCAGAATTTCCCTCTTCCTTTGTTGTCCCTCTTGCTATGTGTCACCCCCCCCCCCCCTTACATTTTCAATGACCCTTTCAAAAAACATTTTGAAAGGGTGCTCCATGTGTAACCCTTTCAAAAAACATTTTGAGGTATTGCCAAACGAATTGGTAGGAAAAGCTCAGTTCTAATCTCCAACTCATTGAACACCAGGCCACTACTCTCATCTTATTTTTCTCTCAATTGCACAATTGTAACACCTCCTTCAACTACTTTAGAATCATTGCCATCTTTTATTCATGCCCGAATCCATCACAACATACAACCTTAAATCACTTGCCTTAAATAAATGGTGCCTTCAAATCTTTGAATACTTATGCGAAGAAATGGTTCAGACGACCATGTGGACCATTTCCAATCTTCATGTTCTTGCTATGGTCTAGCTTCCTTAAAAACCTCTGGTAGTTGAACCCCTTAATACATGAAGCTAGTGTGCAACCTGTTCCCTGGGTGCTCAATGTCACCACCCTTGTCCCATGGAAATCATAAAAGCTCTCACCATCGTAAAGTAAATCCACATGATCTTCAGAGTGAGAATAGCTTTGGCAAAAATGAGGAGCCATACCATTCTGATCCTTGATTTCTGTAAGTTTTTGGGTGCATAACTTCTCCTCCTCTTTCAATTTTTTTGATTTGCGAGCTGATAGCTGCAATTCTATCCCTCAAAGAGCTAGGATTCTTCTCATTTTGGTTTGATATTTGAGGATGCTCCCCCAATACTGCAAAAAGGGAGAGAAGCTACTTCTCTTGATCTGCAAGTGGTTGATGCAAACATGCTTTCCTATATGATTAACTTGTTATACTTCCTACCAATAATCTAAGATACTCCTTTAGCCTTTGTTTTTTTCCATAAGACTAGTTGCAAGCTCAAGCTTGTCAGCCTCTACCAAACAAAACTCGACATCAAGACCCTGTGCCTTGTAAAAGGTGAAGATCATACCACTGCCAAGCAATACTATGTCACATTTTTCCAAAAGAGACTCAATGACAACAATCTTGAATGACCATTTGGAGCCTCCCATGATAGTAGAAAAAGGGCGAGGAGGATTGGAAACAATCCCATCCAAATAATTCAACTCCTCCTACAAGAGGAAAGCAGCCACTAAGGGGCTTAAGTACTTAGTCACACCTTCAGTGGAAGCATGTGCCTTGTGAGCTATACCAAATGCATCATTGACACAGAGGTTAGCAATAGATGCAAGCTTCTTAGCATGTTCTGAGTCATTTTTCTCTTCCTCACATTCTCAAGCAATAGGACTCCGTCTCGAAGGGAAGCAACCTTCTTCTTAACTTCCTCCTTAATTGAGTTATCAGCCTTCTCAACCTTGATTTTGAACAGTCCACAATCATAACTACGGAATGATCAACATAACCAGATCCATGTGTCCAACTACGGAGCTGCGATCTTTTGAGTTTGCAAGGTCTTCAGATTCTTGTGCCTTTTCCTTCAGCTGCTCATACTCACCCAGAGAAACATGAATCCCTGGATCCATGGTTGACGAGTGCATTTGGTTTGTATTTTCTGACAAAACCTCGAGTCTCTCAAGAGCCATTTCTTCACCTATCCTTGTTGCCATGCCAACTTCCATTGTAGCTCGCATTTCTGGTTCTACCGCAATAAGTACAGATTTGGCATACTCAGCATCTGCCTTGGCTCTACTTGCCTCCTCTTGTTTCTCTAAACCGAGCAGAACATTGATAACTCTTGATAATCACAAGTACCTTAAGTGTGTGATGGACTAGATAGGAGTGTTCTAATGTGATTCTTGAGAACAAAGACTATGCATCCCAACAACCAAACTCCTCCATGAGATCCGAGTGTTCTAACATGTGATCCTAGAGCCTTTACGTGCTAATCATCAATCCTTGTTCATACCTTTAGAAACTCCAAACTCATGGGCTATTGATCAATTAAGATTGTTGGAGCACGAGGGAGACAAAAGTCACACCAAAGAATTCAATCTGCGATTGCCCTAGTTTTCTTATAGACAGATGACAAGCAATAGAGAAGAAAATATGATGTACTACCAACACAAGGATATGTTGGTCACATAAATTCAAGCATGTGTATCACATGCATCTGAATTTGATAGATGTAATCGCACATATCTTCCATAAGCGTGACCATTCAGACATATCAAATATTCAAGATTGACATTGTATGCAGCTAATTGAGTGCTTGCACCCTGCAAAATCATGTTTATCTAGCTCATTCTCCACAATCGAGCTTTGCAGAAAGGACATACTTCTGACTCTTTGTATTGCAGACCCCTTGCAACTAAAAGTTTCTTATTCACTTAGTTATGCAAGCCCTTGAACATGCCTCAAAAGAGGCCTACATCTTCGGGCTCATTCAAATCCTCACATGGGTCTAAAACATATAAGACCTCAATTTGATAAGAAGGAATGAGGAATGATTGACCAGATGCGCATGAGAACCTAGTTTTGGGTACAAAGTGACCAGCTGCAAGATGCATGGGGTAGTAAGTTTCGCTTCTCGCATGGAAGCAACAAGAATAGTTGAGGAAAAGCTTTCCAAGGGCGTGCCAGCCACCATCTTTAAATCCAACCAAACGCCTCATCTTGGTTGCTTTTGATAAACCAAAACCAAACATAAACAGTAGTTTTTTTTTGCCTCTGTACTCTTTCAACACATGCTCTCCTTAGCCTTCAATACCTATGCTATTACATCCTTGGACACAGCCTTCGCTTGCTTGATCGAAGCTTCAATCCCATTTTTTTCTCTCGTTCAAATATGAACTCTTTTATGAAATATATCGACCTTGCTATTCCTATCTTGTTTGATGAAGTTTTTTTTATAATAAAGGAAGTTCGGCCTTAGCCTACTCTCCCGAACTTGAATTAATGAAAAGAAAAGTACAGGAGAAGGGGACTAGCGCCCATGAGATCCACCGAATCTCATCGATGAGTCTAATACTCCATTAATATATGTTGAAGAACCCCAAAAAAGATTTATCTACACATGATTAGAGAAAAAACAACAAAGTTAATGGAAAAAATCAACAGAATAAAATAAAAGATCTATAAAAACTACTCCTATTATACTCATAATCTTGAAGAATCACCACAC
This sequence comes from Ceratopteris richardii, assembly GCA_020310875.1. Lineage (NCBI taxonomy): Eukaryota > Viridiplantae > Streptophyta > Polypodiopsida > Polypodiales > Pteridaceae > Ceratopteris > Ceratopteris richardii. The sequence goes on from CM035444.1 coordinate 75,845,782, forward strand.
ATAGTAGATTAATCACCCGATAGGGGATCCTCATCCCACCCAAGTGGATCATTTCAATACGTTGTGTCAAATCTTGCAAACCACCATTGTTTACAAGAGCAATGAAATGAAGAATTCAAAAATCATCATGAAAATATTGCACACATGTCACTTTTATGTCATAAACAATCACGTAAGTCACAAGAGAATGCTGCCCGAGAACTGTGCCAAACATTGTTGACATTGTAGCATCAAAACTCATATTTGTCAAACCAAGGATCATCTCACTAGATCCAAATGTTGTGTAGAATCATTAAGCATACGCAATGGTGCTTTGTTAGTATGTAATTAAGAACAAATTACACACAGAATTAAGATCAAAACATCATTAACGACACACACACACACACACTTAAACACATGCATAGTTATGTCATAATCAACAAACTAACATGCCAATCCCTCTATATGTTCTCATAGAACTCCTATGAAACCTTACACTTAACCATCTAAGCAATGACCTTATACCTATAACAATGTCTATCCAGCCAAAATTAAAGATGAAGTAGACAAACTATTGGCAGTTGCATTGATATATGAGGTAGAGAACACTAAATATTAATGGGTTTCACGTTTGGTGGTTGTACCAAAAGAAAAAATGGAAAGTTGAGGGTTTGTATTAACCTCAAGAAATTCAATGTTTCCATCATTCGAGATAGCGATCGATTACCCATTAAAGATCATCTTTTGGAAAGAGTAGTAGGCAAGGAAGTGTACAACTTCCTAAATGGATTTTTTGGCTATAGTCAAATACATATTGCTATAGAAGATCAACACAAAACCACCTTTGCTACAGAATGGCGAGTGTATGCATTTAGGGTTATGCCTTTTGGTTTAACCAATGCTGCAACCACTTTCAAAAGATTGGTGTGCCACGCTTCTGAATAATTTTTGTGAAAAAATATGGAAGTCTATTTGGATGATTTATGTACATATTCATCTCAACATTCAGCCCTATGGAAAATCTTCAACAAATGCAGACAATAACGAGTGTGCTTGAACCCTGAGTTATGCATTTTGATGGTGAGAGCTGACCATCTTTTGTCGAGAGAGAGAGAGAGAGAGGTGGAGCTTTTCTGGCAAAAAGGGTATTTGCAAGATTCCTCTCTAATGTGATGCAGCTTGTCCATGTAATGGAGCAACAAATATGTACTCATTTAATGCAAGTTTGTGGCTACTACCTGTAACAAAGAGGTCTTCCCGAGTCCTTTCATTCTTGAAGAGCAATGTATGCGCTATGCTGTCAATTTCCGTTCACACTATGATTCAGGAGAACATGGAGATTTCAAACACAGAAAATAAACATATGGAATTGCTACGATTGGAAACTACCCGGTGTAGCTCTTTGTTATTCTACAAATTGTATTTTTTAGAATAACTGAGGCTTTCTGCTGGGAAGGTTGCCTCCTTGAACGTGTCTGTAAGAAGATCCTGATCTTCGAATGGTGGAGGATCTGGAAATCCAAGAAAAGAAATATGGAGCTCATCATTTACACAAAGAGGTTTAAAGTATCAATCAGCCCTACCCAACTCGAGACAAGCAGAAATGGTTTGTAATGTTTCTCCTATTCTATTAAAATATAAAGATTCATTGGAGAACATTACGTGACACATCTCATGCAGAGAGTTGGCGCTACCAAAGCTGAGAGGGTCTTGTCTAATTTTTCGTGTACCCCCATGTGATGTGTATAAAAAAGAAAATATCACGACTATTTGCGCTTACTTACTGAACACAACATGTGCAAAAATGTCCATTTCATAGTCATGATATCCTAGTTCGGAATGCATGATAACTTGGGATCGCGTTTCTCATGTTATAACATCTACATCTCTGAAGAAAGATATATTTACATAGCATTGCACACTAGTAAGCCGTTCATCTATAGTTTGTCTAGATCGAAGTCTAAGCTCCACATATGGAGTGCATGGGTGGACATCACTATCATTGTAACTACATTATGCTTGCCAATCTAAGAATTTGAGTTCTCTATCTCTAGTCTACATCTATATTTGTTTGTGTTTTTCTCTCAACTATGTCTACTGGTCTATTCCATTGTGTTGTTATTTTCTTACATGGTATCAGAGCTCAGAGGCTCTAAGTGGTGAAAAAGCAAAAACACAGAGGTCTCAATGACAAAAGAGAGAAGATGTCAAGTGGCACATCATCATCTACAACTGGGAATCAAGGTCGTTCATCAACAAGATTAGGTGGAGCATAGATAGGAGCAGCAATGATGTCAATCATCCCAACCTAGGTTGCATTATTCATTATTCAATAATTTGTTTATTTTATGAATAATTACAAAATTTTATGACAAGCCCTTATTATTTGACCGAATTATTCGATGCCATGCCGTCTTATTTGGGCACGATCGAATATTTTTTTCACGATAATTCGGTGCTTTTTTATCGAAATGTTTTTTTATAAAAAAGCTTTACGATCGAAAAGCTTTCGATCGAAAAATGTTTCGATCGAAAATAATTCGGTCTAACATAGTATTATAAAAGAACACACTTTGAATCATTTTTCATAAGAGTTAATTTTTTTTTTATGAACTTACAGTGTCATACAAAGAACAAGCTATAAGCTATGTTAGAAATATTAAGTATTTTAGTATTTAAACAAAAAAATATTTTTTTGTGTGTTAAAACCTATCGTGTTTTGTTTACTCAACATTGATTCTTACTTCACAATAGTATATGTATGTGTGTCTATGATGTTGAGTAAAATTGTATTGTGATTGTTTGAATCAATATTGATTCTTACTTCACAATAGTATGTGTATGTGTATGTGCATGTAATCATATGATTGTGAGTGAAAATCTAATGTGATTGTGTATGCACATGTGTATGTGTGTGTTTGATTGTGATAGGAAAACCAATGGATTTATAGGAAAAGGTTTTATCTTCTTTTTGATAATTCAAGGTTTGAGAAGGTATTAATAAGTGAACTAGAACTTTATGGGTCTTTGCCATTGTAGACTTATTAACACCTTCTCATAACCTTGAATTGTAAAGGGATCCAATGAAGTTTCATTGGATAGCATGTGTATGTGGATATGAGTGTATAATTGTGAATGAGAATATATTATGATTGTTTGACTCAAGATTGATTCTTACTTCACAATAGTATGTGTAAGTGTAAGTGCATATGATTTAAAATATATTATGATTGTTTGACTCAACATTGATTCTTACTTCACAATAGTATGTGTAAGTGTATGTGCATATGATTGAGAATTTAAAATCTATTGTGATTGTCTGACTCAACATTGATTCTTACTTCACAGTAGTATGTCTAAATGTATGTGTGTGTATGATTGAGGATTAAACTATTGTGATTGTTTGACTCAGCATTGAATTTTACTTCACAACAGTATGTGTAAATGTATGTGTGTGTATGATTGAGATTTAAAGTCTATTGTAATTGTTTGACTCAACATTGATTTTTATTTCACAATAGTATGTGTAAATGTATGCATGTATATTATTGAGATTTAAAGTCTATTGTAATTCTTTGACTCAATATTGATTTTTATTTCATAATAGTATGTGTAATTATATGTGGGTGTATGATTGAGAATTAAAGTCTATTGTAATTGATTGATTCAACATTGATTCTTATTTCACAAAAGTATGTGTAATTGTATGTGTGTGTACATAGTATGATTGAAAATTAAGATCCATTATAAATGTTTGACTCACCATTGATCCTTACTTCACTATAATATGTGTAATTGTATGTGTGAGAGTAATTGTTAATTGAAATCTATTATGATTTTTTGACTCGATACTGATTCTTACTTCACAAGAGTATATGTGTCTAAGAATGAGAATTATTAGATACAAAATATAAATACATAAATTAATATATTTAAAAACTTTAAGAGAGATTTAGAGTAGTTTATATATGTATTAAGATACATATTTAGTGAAATGTATATCTTATTTGATTTGATTTATATTATTTTTATTTTATATATAAAGTCTTCATAAAGCAAGCACTATGGGAAAGGGAAAAGACTGGTCATATATGATTATTCATCAAGAGGGTAAAATAGTCTCTTGCAACATATAGCTATGAGAGTGCTTTTAGTAACAACTTCAGGTGGCAGTTGTGAACATAATTGGATTGCATGTGATTTTCTTCATTCAAAACAAAAAAATCACTTGAGTGTATCATGTGACAATGATTTGGTATAGGTGATTCATGGAGTGATCATGATTTAGATGTAGATCACAAGGATGGTTCGGACATGGAAGAAATAGATGACACGGTACCTATCATAGATGATGATATTCAAAATGAAGAAAATGATATACTTTGAATACTTTGATCAGATTTAATTGCAAAATTGATGGCTTTATAATATAGTGATGTCTTTGATTACAAAAAGAAGCTTGTCTATTCAGTGTTTTGTTGATTGAATAGTTCATCAGTTATGAACGGATCAAAAGATGATGATGCCTATGCGATCCTTCCATATCTCCTCACATATGTATCCACATATATTTGTAAATTTTTTACTTGATTTTCTAGATCGTCAATCCTCTTTTGTTGATCATCAATTGTTCTTCGTAATCTAGTAATTGTTAAACCTTCATTGTATAAGAACATAAATTTAGGTACCAAAATGAAGGGCCTCTTTCGAGGAAGAGGGCCTTTGTTTCCTTGATTAAAAATTTCTGCTCGATTTTGAGGACGATCCAAACCTATACCTGCATTCTTTGGGCGATCATCCCAATCTACATAACAATGAAGAATATCTTGTACATAAAATTTTTGAATGACATATAGTGCTATTTGATTATTATTTGGTAATGATCTCTCAACTGTAGGAGTTAGACATCTGCGGAAGCATGTGAATAGCACAAGGAAAAAGAAGCGTATATATAAGCCGGGGGAAAAAACCTCCTAAAGAGGGGAAAAAGTGCCTCGGTGGTCTTAGTGTGTTCACACACATCACTACCTAAATATATCAACAAATCTCCATTGGGAGTGATGCGGTGAACAAGGAGCTCGCACTCATGTATAAGGAAGTGCCAAGCTATGTGGAAATCACTCCACAAAAGGAAGTAAGCCCAAAGCTTTGCGGAAAGCTTCAAACTTCTCCCTAGGTAGAGCCTTCGTGAAAAGGCATGCAGTGTTCTCTTGCATGGGCACATATGCCAAGATGATCTCCCTAGTAGAGAACCTCTCCCTGACATAATGATAATGCACCTCAACATGCTTAGTGTGAGCATGGAACACAGGGTTCCTCAAAACTACCAATGCGCTCTGACTATTAGTGAAGATGGTGGTGGCACAAGACTGACCAACACCCAAATCAACCATAAGGCATCTGAGCCACACACACTCAACAGTCACTGTGAAAGCTTCCCTATACTCAGCCTCACAATTGGAAGAGGCCACAGTAGTCTGCTTCTTGCTCAACCAAGATATACATGAGCTACCAAGCATGAAGCAAAGGCCACTAGTGGACACATGAGTGTCACAGAAACCAGCCCAATCAGAGTCAAAAAAAGCACGCAAATCTGGCGGTAGTGATCCCCCCTTGGGATAAAACAACCCAAGTAGCCGAGTACCACTCAAGTAGCCAAAGATGCACTTAACTACCTGCCAATGCTTGACTCCTGCACAATGCATAAACCTGCTTGTCTGTGAGACAACAAACTGAATATGTGGCCAAGTATTGCATAAGTAAATCAAGCATCCAACAACCTATTCATAGAGAATAGCATCAAATGCATCTCCGACGTCATGAAGACTCAGTCGTAAACCTATCTTCGTAGGAATGGCAATAGGTTTACAGTCTTCAAGGCCAAAACACTGCAATAATGTGTCAATATATTTCGTTTGACACAAAGTCGTTCCACCATCAACATGCATAAACTGAATGCCCAAATAATGATGCAAATGTCCCAAATCAGACATCTCAAATGAGACATGTAAATCAGCCTTGAAATCAGCAATATGCTTCTCATGAGGACCAGTGCGCAGCATGTCATCAACATACACCACAATGATCAGAAGTACATCATTAGCACGCTTGACATATAAGGTGCTTTTAGTTGGACTGTTCTCAAAACCATGTGCAATCAAATAGGCATGTATCTTTTCATACCAAGCACGTGGTGCTTGCTTTAAACCATATAATGCCTTCTTTAACCAACACACCTGGTTTTCATGCCCTTTCTGCACAAAGCCATAGGGCTGAAAAACATACACTTCTTCATGCAAGTCACAATCTAGAAATGTTGTTTTAATGTCCAATTGATGTACATTCCAACCATGATGAGCTGCAAGTGCACATATGCTATGAACAGTAGTCATTTGGCAAGTAGGAGCAAAGGTTTCGTCAAAATCAATGCCTCTTTCCTACGCATAATCCTTTGCAACAAGCCTAGCCTTATACCTGTCAATTGTACCATCAAGTTTACGCTTCAACTTGTATACCCACTTAGTGCCAATGGCCTTATTGCGAGGAGGCAAGTCACATAAAGACCAAGTACCATTCTTCATTATAGCATCATACTCAGATTGCATAGCAGCCATCCAATTTTCTGAATTTTATGCTTCATCAAACGAAACAAGCTCAGTCTCATCATAGAGACTAGATGCAGCCATAGCATAGAAATCTGATGCAAAAGAGGCACTATGAGAGCCTGATCGAGTACGATATGACAAAGATGCATCTAATTTGTTGTCACACAAAGTCTGCACCAGCCATTTTGGCATAGTTTTTGCCTCCTCAATATCAGCTCTCTCATCAATAAGTGCATCATGTAAATCTGCATAAAAAATGGGATGATTTGCATCATCACATGAAACCTACAAAGGCTGAGAATTTGCCTCATTAGGACCAGCACTAGACTATCCACATGTAAAAAGAGGTAGCAAAGTATCATACATGTCTTTGGAGCTAACAGATGTCTCCTTCGTACATGAAAGCAATGGCTGAATAGCATCTTCTACAAAACCAACATCAGAGCTAAGCAGAATGCATTTAGTCTGTGGATGATACAGACAATAGCCGTTACTTTCAGAACTGTATCCAACAAAAATACCTTTTACTGCTTTATCATCCAATTTTCTGCGATGTTGTTCAGGTACTAATGCATATGCCAAACAACCAAAAACATGCAGATGACCAAGAGATGGCTTGCGATCATGCCAAGCCTCAAGATTGCAGCACTTTAGTGGGACACCTGTTAAGTACATATGTTGTACACATGACAGCCTCAAGCCAGAAACTATGTGGTAAAGCTAGACTCTGGACCATACACCTGGCCATCTCCATGAGTGAGTTGCTCTTTCGTTCATCAACTCCATTCTGTTGAGGTGTATACGGCACCATACACTGGTGTTTTATCCCACGTTCAGCCAGAAATGCATTAAAATCAGAAGACATATATCCCCCCCCCTCCATTAGAACGGAGGGTGCCCATTTTACATGCTGATAGATTTTCAACCAAAAACAAAAATTGTTTGAAGCACATGAATACTTTCGACTTTGTCTTCAATGGATATACCCATGCATGCCTAGAAAAATCATCGATGAAATTCATGAAGTAAAGATAATTTCCAAAAGAAGGTGTTTGCATAGGACCACGAATATCACTATGTATAAGTTGTAATTTCTTAGTAGCCCAAACTGAACAATCTTTTGGAAAGGAGGAACACTGCATTTTGCCCAAAATAAAACCTTCACAAACATGTTTTCCAGGTGCCTCAAGTTTGGGCAAAGAGGACACCATTTCAGATTTTTACAGGCGTAGCAAACTAGCAAAATTCAGATGACCAAAGTGTGTATGCCAAAGCTTTGCATCTGACATAGCCTGAGAATCATGTACTACACATGCTGAATCAATTCCAGATCTTTCATAGTCTATGGGTTTATATAGACCATGACATAAAATATCTGAAGCAATAATCACGTTGCCATTTGACAGATCATGAACTGTACATCTATCATCAATAAATTTCACATTCAAGCCAATCTTGGCTAATGCAGAAACTGATAACATATTTTTCTTGATCCCTGGAATAAACAAAGCATCTGAAAAAGTAAAAGAACTACCATCAGCAGTAGTCAAAATGATCTTACCAACTCCCATAACAGGATAAGAGGAGTTGTTGGCACATGTAACAGTATTCCCTATAGGGGCAAGCTCAAGTGAAGAGAAGAAACTGTGCTGCAAGGTGATATGTTTGGTCGCCCCACTATCAAAGTACCAAACATCTGAGTCTACTACAGACATGCACTGCTCATGAGAAGATGGGTCAAAGCCGCAAATAGTAGTAAATGCCCATTCTTCTTCCTACACAAGATTAGCAGACTCTGTTTTTGGTGTAGAGGCCTCTACAACAACCATTCCAGCCTCTTTCTTCTTTGCCCCTTTAGCAGCCAATTTTGGACAGTTCTTTATGATATGATCATTTCCTTTACAGTACTTGCAAAACATTTTTTGCTTTTTTTATTTCTTTTCATCTTTGCCTTCCCTCTTCGATTGTGGAGAACTAGCAGATTTCTACTTACTAGTTGAAGAGCTCCATTTTCCTTTGCCCTTCTGACTAGCCAGGAAAGCTTGATCTGCAACATGCATAATGGACATGTTATGCCTGGACTGATCTTCTTGCAAGAGAACAGAGACTAAATGCTCACAAGGCATTTGGATTGCCTTTCATCATCAATCGAAGAGTAGAAGAAAAACTCTGATATGAATCAAGAAGACCATTCAGAATGCACAAGTGAGCTATCTGGTATAACCTCATCAACAGAAATCAATTGTTCCTTCAAGTCTTTGATCTTTGTTAGAAAATTGTCCATAGAATCACCTTCATTCATGTGCTCACTCTCCAACTCTTTTTGGAGGTAAGCAACAAGAGCCTCATTCCTAGCTTGGTACAATGTGATAAGTGTATCCCAAGCAACCTTAGCTGTTCTGCAAGAGCGAATATGAGGAATAATGGCACGTTTGATAGACAAAGCTATCAATGCATGTGCCTAGGAATCTCTGCCATCCCAACGAATTTCCTCTACAATAGGCGCAACAGAAACCACAACATGAACATGAATATGCATAATATCATCATCTTTGACATCTTCTGCATCAGCTTCAGTACTTGTAGTTGTAACAGTTACAGGTGTGATAGGACGTTTTTCAACACCCTGCACAATGTTCCACCATCCTTTTGCAACCATTACATGTCGCATCATATAAGCCCACAATGGGTAGTTGGTACCATCCAACTTATCCTCAACAACCGAAATACATCACTGCTTTTAGCCATGATCGATGACCAAAATACCTTGATGCAGAAAATTGGCAGTATCTCAAAAAGTTGAACAGTACTGCCCAAATGAATTTTGCTAAACCTGTAGTAGACTTCGAGATGCTTATACCGGCGAGCCAAACTTGGTATATACCTTTGGCACAAAATAACAAAATAGCCTGCACAAGCACTACGATAGCGCATTCGAAGGTCGAAATGAGCCCAGATCACGATTTCGGCACCACACAGCAAAGCTGTTTTGATCTCCGAAACATGCTTAGTATGCTCACCAAAATTCATGTGATTCTGAGACTGCAACCGGAGAGATATCGATGACGTCCTATATGAAGCGGTGACGTGCTCTGATAGCAATTGTTGGATTTAGACGTCTAGGGAAGCACGGGAACATCACAAGGAAGAAGAAGAAGCTTGGAGCTCAACACACAATATTGAATGTATTACCACTAGAATGTACAAAGATAAGTAGTCCGTTAGGCTAATAGGTGTATATATAAGCTGGGGAATAAAAACCTCTTAAAGAGGGAAAAAAGTATCCCGACGGTCCAAGTGTGTTCACACACATCACTACCTAAATATATGAACATCAACTTGCACAAAGTGTCAAAGTATACTTTCTGCTAATCCTTTATGTTGTAAGTCGGAAAGCTTTAAGGGTGTTGTTTTTTTTGCCCTTCTTGTAACTCGAAAGAGAACGTCATGAATAAAATGATTGGGATATAGCTTTTTGACTTCTTTCATTGATAATGGTTCTCCTTCTAATCCTTCTGGCTCTAAATGCTGATGGAATAAAAATGCTAATCCTGATTGTGCAAATTGAGTATTCTGCTCAAACAAAATCCTTTGAGATTCAGCATGATCAAGATCACTATTCACACCTGGCATTCTTGCCATATTTTACTTTCAAATCTGCAAAACAAAAACACTAATTTTACCTCAAAAGAATTCACATAACGTAAACGATAGCACTTCATTTAATCCACATACTTCAAATGAATCCACTTCATTTAATTCACATAATTTAAATGAATCCACTCAAATGATACCACTTTACTTAATCCACTTAACTCAAATGATACCACTTCATTTAATCCACATTATTTCATTCATAGAATTTAAAAGATAGCAATTCATTCAAATGAATCCACATCATTTAATCCACATATTACAAATGAATCCACTTCACTTCATCAAATACTTCAAAAGATAGCACTTCATTCAAATGAATCCACGTCATTTAATCCACATATTACAAATGAATCCACTTCATGTCATCACATAATTCAAAAGATAGCACTCATTCAAATGAATCCACATCATTTAATCCACATATTAAAAATGAATCCACTTCATTTCATCACATAATTCAAAAAATAGCACTTCATTCAAATGAATCCACATCATTTAATCCACATATTACAAATGAATCCACTTCATTTGATCGTAATATAACTCAAAAAATAGCACTTCTTTTAATCCACATTATTTGGATGATACCATCTTATTTTATCTGCTTAACTCAAATGATACCACTTCATATAATCCACATAATTCAAATGAATCCACAACATTTACTCCACTTAATGCAAATGAATTTATATCGTTTAATCCATATACTTGAATTGTATACATATCATTTTCAATATGGTCTTAATCCATCCATCATGGATATCTTTAAACCATATCAACTTAGATTCAAGAATACTCTAAGTAGTTCATGTGCATCTACTGTTTTTGATACATCTCTGTCAGAAGCTAGTTCTAAAGCATATTTGAACTTCTAAATCCCATTTCTATCAATAGGATAACTATTTAAATCTATATATTTCAAGAGTTGCAATAATAATATCAGAACTGTGAATGTCTCCTTACTTTTATTAAAAGGTGGAGGACTAGTGGAGTTACATTTGGGTGTAATCCTTTTGACTCCACTCATTTCTAGTCAATATTTCTAAATCTGATAGCTTTGCAAAACACTTTTTTGTTGGTAAATATGTTGCTCTACCAAAATCACATAACCCGATATAAGCATGTTGAGATTTGAAATGCAAAAAAATATTGCCTGGATGGCTGATCGTCGTAGGATATATTACAAGTGTGTAAAAATGATATTGTTTGCAATAATCTGTTGATCAGCTTCCAAATGTTTGTCTTCAAGGTTGTTACGTCTCCTTCTATGTCTTTAATACCTCTGCTTCATGGTACGTTTAGGCACTCCTTCATTTTCTCTAGCCACATATCTAATGTACCACCATTCCACAGTTTGAAAATAAGACAGGGGCTTTTACTACGGTATTCAGCTAATCCGAGTGGACTAATAATTCCACTATGTGTAACAGATAAAACGGTGGCTTCATTCATGGCTTCGTTCTCTCGTGTTTGTATATCTGCACCATGTAAGTTGAATAACTTGGCTACAAATACTTTGTTGATGAATCTCGGGTGACTTATTCTAACTTTATGCATCATTCCATATTGTCCTTTCCCCACGAGAGCTGCATTTTTGAAATGAATAGATGAATATGGGAGAAAACAAAGATTACTCGATGTTTGATCTCCCATATTCACATGCGTATCTCTTGTAATTGGAACTATTGATGGTCTCTCTCCCTGTTCCGTCATGTCCATTCTCACTTGCTTTCCTCTCTTCATTGTCTGATAATGTAAATCGGAAAATTGGATTTTGTCCATGAATCCAGGCATTGTGGTGGTATCCAATGCCAATGACTCTACTACTTTGATGATCTGTCCAAAGATACAAATAAGTTCTTTGGACATTTGCTCATCCAATACCTATGCTCCATGTGACACACTGCCAAATTTATCTTCAATGTTGATATATGTTATTCTAGATAATTTCTCAATGAAATCTTTATAATTAGATATGTCCATGGCTAGAGTGATTTGATCTTCTCTCATTCCATACATGTAGGAGCACATAAAATCTTCCAAAGATTTTCACTTGTGCTTATTTATTTTACCTACCATCTGTGCAAAAATAAAAATAGACTATCAAACTATGAGAATTGATATTAAAACTTTAAACACAAATCCAATTCATAAAAACAATAACAAAAAATAAGTCTCATAAAGAAAACGATAGATACTCTAATACATTTTAAGTACACATATACATAGATACATCAATAAGTGTATGGATAGATAAATCAATAGTATCTATAGAGTCTAGACAAATTATAGAAATATGGATGGTTAGTTAGATAAGTAAATGTATAATTAAATAGAAAGTGTGGTTATAATCTTCAAATGAATCTATGTAATTATTAAGAATGTAAGAGTCTAAGAATTAGACATTCATAATAGTTCATATACACTCACTATACTATGTATGCGTCTTGTCACATGACTGTATATAACTATTGTGATAGTAAGAGTCAAAGAATCAGACAATTACAATAGTTTGCATACACATTGTGACCTATACTAAGTATGCTCATCAAAATCTAAGTGACTATTGTGAGAATAAGAGTCAAAGAATCAGACAATCACAATAGTCTCTATACACTCCCTATACTATTGAGAGAGTAGGAATTGAGGTGGTGAGAGTAAGAATCGATGTAGCAAATCAGTCAATCATAGTAGTGGTTTATTTTTAAATTTTATTCATCAATGTACACAAGTAAGAAACACTTTTGTGAGTCAAACATGTATACAATTGATGATTAAAAAACACAAAACTAATTATATAAATAAAAATTAGGCATATGTAAGAGATGCTTATGCAAACCATACAATATGCCTAATACAATGAACAAAACAATAAACAAAATTAAATCAATACCTCAATGATGCAGTGAAGAAAGGTCTCTATGAAAGAAATGGTAGGATTAGAGCTCTATAGAGTAGCAAACAAGCATGAGTGCAATGAAATTTTCGATCAAATGTAAAATAATATATTTTTTGTTAGGAACCACTTTTATTTTAAAATTTGTTTTGATCAAATACATTTGTTATCTAAAGCATTTTTGATTGAAAATATTTTCAATCAAAAGATTAGCTGCACCCATTTTTTCCCGTGTTTATTTGGATAACCATGAATAAAACGTACATATTCAGTATTTTTTAACTATTTAGTCGAATAAATGCAACTTAGATCCCAACATTGTGTATACGACCACCAGCCTTCATGAAAGGTAAACTTAATGGTACAAACTACACCCTATGGAAGTTTAAAATCACTTCTATCTTGGATTCATATGAGCTTGTGGAGATTGTTCTTGGGACCGACCATGAGCCCCAAGAAACACCTGATCCAAATAATCATGGTCGAATGCTTCCTCCTCCTCATGCTGATCTTCTACATGCTTCAAAATGTAGAAACATAGATGCACTTTGTGATCTAGTTACAAGTACTATTGATAGTGTTCTGACTCTCATTCAACATACTACCAAGGCATATGAAGCATGGAACATATTGAGAAATCAATATGAAACTCATAATCAGATACAGATTCAAAATTTGGAGAATCAGCTTGCAGCTGAAAGGTTTGTTGATGGGGAGACTCTAGAGGTGTCTATCACTCGCATAAAGATCTAGGAGATCAAATGGTGGGAGTAGGTGTACAAAAGTCAAGTGAGGAGCTAACTCGGTATTATCTTTGAATCTTTCCACCTAAGTTTGATGGTTTGGTATTTGCTCTTAATACTCAAATCAAACCTCAACCACTAACGTTTAAAGAACTTAGTGCCTTACTCATGGAGGAGGAGCTTTGGCTTAAGGCAAGGAGTGGTGGAAGCAAAGGAGATGTTGCATTCAAAGAAATTCCAAAGGAGGCAAATGGGAATCTTCAAAAGATGGAGACAAAAAGAAGAACGAAAAAAAGTTCAAGGGAGAGTGTTTCCACTATAAAAGAAGGACACAAAATCCAAGACTTTTACATCAATAAGTCAAAAGCAAAGAATGTCTCTTCAAAAGGTGGAAAGGGCAAGGAGTCTGCCAACACAATAGAGAAAAAGCTTGAGTTATTTGTTACGATATAGAAGGCATGCTTCTCGGTTTAAGATTCAGGAACGCATGACATGGATGTTGGACAATGGTGCATCTCATCACATGACGAGTAGAAAAGACCTTTATAGTTCATTATAGCCTCTAAAGGAACCCATCATAATAAAGGTAGCCAACAATGCAAGATGTAATGTAGAGGGCAAAGGTATAATTTCTTAAATTAACTCTAATGGGGATGTCAAAAATCTTTCAAATGTGTTGTACGTTCAACAAATCAAGCGAGATCTACTTTCAGTAGCTTTTATAATTGATCAAGGTCATCAAGTATCTTTCAGTAAGATAGGAGCTAAGATCATGGATAGTAGCAACAACATTCTTGGGAGTGGAATAAGGAGGGACAAGTTGTATGAAGTGTGTGCTCTTTAGGATCAGGGATCAGTAAGAAGCAACTAACTGTAGCATTGTTTTCTATTGAAGCTAATTACAATGCTACATGTGTTGCAGCATGTGAAGAAGTATGGTTAAGGAGGATCATATGGCACATAGGAATACAAGGACAGGAGTCTATAGAGTGGAAGTGTGACAATGAGAGTTGCATGGCCATCGCTAAGAATCTTGTTTTCCATGCACACAATAAGCACATAGAAATTCAGTATCACTATGTGTGTGAGTTGAATGAGGATTGGGTGATGGAGATAAGTTATTGTCCAACTGAACAAAACAAAGCAGACATCTTCACCAAGGCTCTTGGGAGAGAGTAACTTCTTTGACACTTTCCAAAGCTTGGGTTTGGACCAAGGAGGTAGTTCACTGCAGGGTGGACATTGAGGGGGGGGTGTTAGATATGCTCAATACTCCACCCTCAAGTGACCACAAATGATCCATGATCCTCTAAGTTGTAAGGCACCCATTATGAGGAGAAGCCATTGTGAGAGCCTGGACATTTGCAGAACCCTAACTTCTAAGTTAGATGAGGGTCTATGTATGACCGTTGATGGTTGTAGATGATCTTTGTGAGCATAGCCATTAGGTTAGGTAGGGCATAAATTTTTGGGCCATTGGGTTGCCATTCAAGGTGAAAATAAAGGTCGTGTGGCATTGTGTGGTTTCCCCATAGAAACTTAATGGGGGGAGTGCAGAGTGGGGCTTGCCCCCTTTTTGGGGTCTAGGGGGCCTATCCTCTCTGGCCCATAGGGTTGGGATGGTAGGACTTTTAGTCATGGAGATATTCTTAGATTGTATATTTTGCTGGCTATTTTGTGTCTCCTAACTACGTTTGTCAATAGAGACTCCCCTTGTAAAAGCTATATAATCAGGGCCCACGTTGAGCTTTACATAGCATTGCACACTAGTAAGCCCTTCATCTAGAGTCTATCTAGATTTCCATCTAAGCTCCACATTGGGAGTGCATGGGTGGATAGCACCATCATTGTAACTACATTAAGCTTGACAATTCGAGAATTTGAGTTCTCTATCTCTTAGTTTGCATCTATATTTGTCTGTGTTTTTCTCTCAACTCTGTCTACTGGTCTACTCCAATGAGTTGTTATTTTCTTACAGAACATAGAGAAGTCTTTAGTCTCCTAGACGTGAAACCACTAAAGATAATCGATAGGGAAAACCCTAATGGACCAAATCAAAGTGTACATGAATTAGAATCCCAACAACACTCCTTATCTAAGGATGCTATTCTTCAACCTACCTTAAGTGTTAGTGAAATTTATTGTGCTACTACATGTAATCATCCCATCTCTCTTTCTCTCAACAATAGTACAGAGAGCCCTAGTGAGGTCATTAATTCTAGATAGGAACTTGGAGAATTGTCTAAAAGTGTGATGTCATGAAGAAATAGACAACAATCATGCAAGGAGTCAAACAGATATTGATTCGCAAAGATCAACTTCAAGAGTATAAATGCAAGTAAAACCAAGCACAACCAACATACCTTAGATGAAGAAAGTCAATGAAGGAAGATAAAGCGTAGCAAATCACCTCAAAGATAATTCAAGTATAGCTACCCAAAAACCTCATTGAAGCTCAAAGGCAACACAAGAAAATTTGGATCCCAAAATGGACGTTGGAAAAAGCCAAGAAAGGTATCAAAGCATGTGCCAAGAAGAACAATCTACAAGCATGAACTCCTATGAAATCTCAAGCAATTCAAACACGCCCATAGTCAAAGAAACCAAAGAAGCTACTTAAGCAAGACAAATACATATGGGAGATCAAAATAAAGAATGTAGCACTAGAATGGTGCCAAACAACATTGAAGAAATATCAACATAAAGCTAAAAAGACATATCAAATAACAAAGCACCAGCAAAAAAATGGAGGAGAAGCAATGTCAAAGTTGCACTCATGATGAGTTGAATGCACCTAGAGTATGCACAATAGGGCCATACTACAAGGCCTCGCATTCGGAATATGCCTTCTTTAAACTATTTAGTAATGCACATTTCCTTCAATGGAAATAGATCTTCACTTGTACTCTGGTAGTATAGGATTTCTACTAACTACACCTAACACTTTGCTTTGGCTATGACTAACCATGTTATGTTTCTTTTTAGCAAAGAAAAAATCAAAAAATATATAGCTTCAGGTATCATGATTCTCTCAACTTTTGTAAGAGGGGACTCATTCAAAGGACAGATATTGAAATGCATGAGCACTATGAGAAATAAAAGTTTTCATGCTCCTTCATGATAATCAAATATTGAGTGTAAATGCATATGGCTTCTGAAGATTCTGAAGCAACCCAAGCAATGGAATTGATCAAATTTCCTTTGGATTATGTGGCCACTCGTTTAGGGATGACCAAATCATGCGTTGATCACCTGTTCCTCATTACAATATGAATTGTGGACCCTGACCATCAGTTTCTAGTCATGAGTGAGGATTTCCATACTCTCCACACTTTGCCTTGAACGATTGAAACATGGACTAAATTTGGAATAGAGGATTACTTGAGGCTTCCAATTTACAAACTAGATTTTGAAAGATGCATGCACGTAATGAACATCTTGCATCATGCAACAGATAATCCATTAGTGTCCAAAGAAAAATTCATGGATTTACAAGGCAACAAGAGAACCATCTGCTTCATGCATGAACTGATTAAAGAAGCATTTGGATGGGTTAAAGAAGCAATGGTGGACTTGAAGGACATGATCCATGAAGCTAAAAACAGAACCTTTGTGGATATTAATGGAATGGATATTGAGGAAGAAGTACATTTGGTGCATCAACATTTCTACTTCTCAAACATGCATAGGTATACAACACCACAAAAAATAGTATTTTAGTTATTATCTCATGCAGTGAAATAGATTGGCAATCAAATTAACCTCACCCCTTATGTCCAAGAAAGATTTTTCGAATCCAAGAAACAATGGGGCATTTTTTGTGGTCACTTAAAGACACAACAAACACTTCATGCACAATGGGAATCAAAGTATGCTCAAGATACAATAGAATTAAAGAAGAATTGGCATGAAGCAATCCATAAATACACTCAGCAGTGCTAGCAAGACGACAACCAATGCAAAGATCTATGTGAGAGAAATATCAAGATAGATGTAGAGCTACAAGAGATAAAGAGACAAAACATGTAAAAAGATCAAATCATAGCTGATTTGCAACATTAATTACTAAAAATTCAAAATGACAAGGTGGCTCAAAAGACGGACATGGGGACATCACTAGTGCAAAACACAAATCTGGCTATTGAGGTACTTCCTCTTTATCCCCTCCCCATTGTTCCGTCTCCAGCACAAGATCAACAGGATTCCATTTGTGACAACATCTCAATGTTGTACACTACAAACCTAGACCAAAAAGAAATAACATTACTGGTGTCTCGCATGACATAAAATTTTGAAGAAGCATTGGTACATGTGATGAAGGAAGCCAAAATAAAAATCAAAGACCTTGATAAAATAATCAAGAATTCAATGTACCTTGTCGTATTATGAAAGAATAGACACACAGGCACATCAAGAAAATTACCCAACATGATCCAGACAAAGATTTGAACTTCAAAGCAAATACTTGCAACTATACTCAAGAAGAATTTGATGTAACCGATTCTATCTAGAGAAAGCAATTTTTGGAAAAGAATCCTACTTTGCAGGTGCACTAGCAGGATGCACTATATTTACTACAAGTAAACCCATTATTTTTCCCAATGTGAAGGCATCAACCATGGCCTTAGTTTTGGGAAGAGTAGAAAAGTAGTAAAATAAATAATCAATATCTCAATTTTCCACTTTTATATAATTAGTTACCCACATAAGATTATATGGTCAGAACAATTGAATTTTGGTCATCTCGATATGTGCATGTACCAGATTTAACTATCAAGCTTAGGAATAAGATACTCAGTATGATAATTACCATATTAAAAGGATTCAAGCATGTTGGCTACACATTTTTAAATTCATCAGCATCAACAATGCAGTGACACTCTCATCTTTTATCTCTCTACTACACCTAGCATATTAACAATTATGGCATATTATTTATGTCTTTTTGTTGAGTCCTTATTTACAAACATTCGAAGAAGCATTTTTCACAGGGTTTTTTGAAGTAGGCTTGTAGATATTTTTGAAACTATCATCCAATTTAAATGCTAGACTTGTAGCATATGAGCTTAGTTTTTTTATGGATCATCATCAAGCTCCACATGATGAAGTCAAATCTGCTCAATGGAAAGAATTCATGATAAGAGAAGCCAATCTTATGAATGCCACTGAACAAAATTCTATTAGACTTACACACATCACCATCAAAAGCCTATCAGGGATGACAGACTTCAGGAGGAGGGATGTGGGGAGGGAGAGACCAAAAAAAGAAAAAGAAGAAGGAGATCAAAAAATAAATTTATTCAATAAGCTTTACACCCTCCCTAGAGCCCCACAGGAGTATGCATCAGGCTAAAACAAGACATGGGGAAAGAAAAGACACAGTCCCCAAATAGTTGCAAGACTACACTTCCCAACCTATGTTACTGCATCCTCAGCCATAGGTTGCATTTGTGGCCAACAATGATAATGTCGCAATCCCATTGTATGAATATAAGGAATACCAAGCATGAAATGAGAAGCATCGGATTGAGGCTCCGATAAGGTGACAAATAGCCTCTGATTTTTGAAGGCTTCCTCTACCACTAATAGCATGTGGTTAAAATAAATATACACAGGGAAATTATAGCATCGGGTGGGAGAAGAATAAGTGGGCAAGAGCTGAGACAATTGGTCCATCTCCATCCACCAATTGTGCATTGGGAAAGCCCTCCATCTATGTGTGAAGTGAACTTGTAGAAGCCTGTCAAGGGATGACATAGACTAGGAGGGGGAGAGTGTTGTAGAGGACTGAAGACAAGAGAGAGCAGAAAGATGAAGAAAGAAGAGAAGAAAAGCATGCCCCCAAAATTTTGAAGAAATGGCTCATTCTCTTTTCCCTAAAATCCATTGTAGAACTATGAGAAGAATTGTAAATCCTCTAGAGAAGTCCTCTAGATGCATAATCCCTGAAGATTGTAACATTACCTTTGTATAATAGTAGGAACTTAGTGATTTATAGAGAAAGTGTCGGTCTGCTATATGAAAAGACCAGACTCATGAAAACTTGTACTTCCTTGACTGTCTTTGGCCTAGGTAGTTCAACTATAACCCTTACTTTATCTTTTTCAGTTGAGATTTTTTTCTTTGAAACTATGTGTCCTAAAATCTTGCCTTGCCTAACCATCAAAATGCATTTTTTTGGGTTCAGATAGACTTGTTATTCTCTACATTTGTCAAAGATCTGTCTAAGCCCTTGGCTATGAGTTTTTCTAATGTTGGAGTGAGCATACAAATCATCCACATAGACTTCTAAGTTCTTTCTCAAGAAGTCCTTGAATACATGACACATTAGCCTTTGGAATGTAGCAAGTCCATTGGTGAACCCAAAAGGCATCACACGAAATGCAAAGATACCCCATTATGTGGCAAAGGTTGTTTTATGTTCATCTTTTAGGCGGCAATGGATACTTGATTGTAACCCAAGAATCCGTCAAGGAAGCTATAAACTTCCTTTCTTGCTACTCATTCTAAAAGATGCTTAGTGATAGGAAGCAGATAGCTATCTCTTATGGTAGTGGCATTAACTTTCTTCAAGTTCATGCACACAAGTAGCTTTCCATTATTTTTGGGCACTATTACAATGGGGGAAACCCATTGGGTATGCTCAATTTCATAGATGAATATTGCTTCTATCAAGCTATCAATTTCTTCTTTGATCTTAGCTGCATAGTTATTGTTATATGTGTATGAATTATGCTAGGTTGACTTAGCTTTAAGGTCATTGGAATCCTATGATAGAAAATATCAAAATCCACTCCTTTCAGGTCCTCATAACTCCATGCAAACACATCTCTATATTCTCTCAATAAACCTATCAATTTGCATTCCTCCTCTTCACTTAGGTCATGTCCTATGTAAGTACATCTCTCTTTGCCATCTTCTATGGTGAGTACAATCTTATTTGCCTTTTCTTTGTTGTCATAGGCTTCTCCTATGAGATTTAGGCATTCTTATCATGATTCCTTTGTCCTCAATCTTGTATTTCTTGAATTTTTTTTCCACCTCAAACAAAGATTCTTCCTCTTCTTGTGTGGGTAATTTCTTCTTTCTTTTCTTCTTCTCATTGTCGCTATCTTCTATTGTAGTCAACTTTTTGCGGACTTGCGTCTTTCAAGTTCCTAAGTCTTGGCCTCTATCAAATAAGGATATTCTTCCTCTAAGTCACAAAAGGGCTCCATGATGATGGATTCACCATTCTCATCATTGACTTCCGTCAGTGTAGATGTGCTAGGCCCACACTCTTCTATAACTGAGTAAAAAATAAGTGGTTCTATTGTGAGAACTGAGATGGGATAGCCATTGTCATCACAATGGAATGTCCACTGCTCCTCATTGAAAACTATGTCCATCATAGCCAAAATTTTGGCCCAATCATGGGGTTCAAACTCTTCACCGAGAAATACCATAGGTGCATAGGTTAGGTCTTGAATAGATCGTGGATTTTCATTAGCACCTACATTTCTAGCATTTGTTCTCCTCTCTTCTTCCACTACAACATTAAACATCCATAAGTGGGTGTCTTCATGCATCCATGAAGATTCCAATCCTAATGAGTGTCATGACTCCATCTCTTCCAAGGTTCTATGGACTGGACTCCATTGCATGGGGTACATATCTATGTGAATAGTCTTTACGATTGACTTTATTGGTGACCCCTAAATGTTGTAAGAACAAAGAATTGATTCCTAAATCCTATACTACCTGCCAAAATGAATGGCCTTCCTAAAATTATCTCATAGATATGGAAAATGTGTGTTCAAAATCTACACCATTGGTAGTGAGAGTTATCCCTTCTAAAAATCCTAGGCATTTCTCAATATGTTGATCTACCATTTTCAATTTAAAATCTTGAGATTTCCTAAGGCCTCCAAAGCTCCCTTCAAGGTTGTTGCAAGGTTCTTTTTTTCCTCTCAACAAGGTGCATATCATGTAAGCATATTACAATAGTGTGCACAACCAAATATAGTAAGCTCAATTGCTATTTCCAATGAGAAGGCCATAGCTCAACATAATGAATCTCACCCTCTCCCCAATTTCTACTGCCAAAGAGTTGTAGCATCAAGAAGATTGTTTGAGATAGTTTCCAATCGTGGTTTTGCAGAGGGACATTGTTACGATGCATGTAATAGTTTGTTTGCAAGAAATAAATGTAGAAATCATTTCCTTATTTTTTGAGATGGCACATTCACGATTGTCCAAGAGTCCATGGTCAAAGAACATGCAAGCTTATACATTTTTAAATGTGTATGTATTTGGAAAATGTATTCAAAGTGGAGTTTGTAGATTAGGTTTATTGATCTATTGTTGGTGCAATTCAACCATCAATTGATGTTTTCGATAAAGACTTGAAGTCAAAAGATGAAGAAAAGATCAAAAAATGAAGTTTGAAGATAGTGCAAATTCAGGAAATGAAGACTTGTATACATATGTACATTAAACTTGTAACTAGCCCATTTATACTTTTGTTATGGTCATGAGCTTGTACATATATGCCTATATATACAAGTAAAAAGTTGGGAGCATGAGATGAGAAGAATTAGATGTTATAAGATTCCTTAGACACTTTAGAAGTGAAGAAGATCTCTCTCATCATTCAGATGTAAAGTCTTTCTGAGTAGAAGAAAAATTACACCCGATCTTTTCTTGACTACTCCTGTGTTTAATCTTTTGTGAAATGCTTTTGTACAAGTCTAAGTCTATAGTTGATTGACCTCTATACAAGTTTTCAGAGCCTAATTGTAAACAGGCTGAGAGAATTATGTGTAGGAACATTTGTATGTGAAGAATTGATGAGTGTCTTTTGAAACAGGTGCAATCTCGATGGTCAAAGAATTGATCAGATCTCAGTGCATAGTGTAAAGTTTTAAAAAATGAGGAGTCAAAATCTAAGTTGGAAGGTAAGTTATCTATGGCTAAGAAGAATTTGATTAAAGACGTTGTAGTTTGGGAGAACCATGCATTAGAAGTTGCAGGTGTCAAAGTCGAGTATACAAGAGGATAGTTTAAGACATAGGTAGATTGTTTAAATCATTTCTCAAGATCTAATGAATCTTTTGAGACTCTTTAACTTGGAAAAGGTGTGAAAACATTAGGCAACACCTCATACAAAGTTTCATTAAAATCTTTACACATTTTGTCAGTAAATGAGTGAGTTATATGCAGCAGACTTTTCTAAGTAGTGACTCTCTTCATAATTAATGCAAATCTTGATAGTTTGGCATTGGTCTTCAAACATTGATCAAGTTTTTGAGTTATTCTTGATATAGAAGTGTTCTAACAACAAGGATAGCTTGTTCTTTTGGAGATTAACACTCTCCATCAGTGGTATCAAAGCACGAATCATCAAAATAGAAGAAAGGAGGACCCCGACTGCTGCAGTCATACAGAAATCAACATTTGAAGGTTCAAAAGGTGATAGCTTAAAGGGAAAGCTTGAGAAGGAGCCCTAAATCTATCAAGAAGATCAAAAGGAACTTCATTAGAAGTAAAGGTATACTTATTCCTCATAAAGCTTGAAGAATTTAATACACATGTGAAGATAGGATGGGAGATTCTCTTCAAATAGAGAAATTGGATAGAGAAAACTATCCAGCTTGGTTAATGAGCAAAGACCTAATAGGTTACATCACAGGTGAAGAAGAAAAACTAGAATTCAGAGATCCTAGTGTTCCAACTAGGGATGAACTCTCAGATTTGAAGACTTGGATGAAGAAGGATGCTCAAGCAAGGAGCATTATCTACATGGGAGTCAATGACTACTTGCTACCTCATATTAGAGGACTTGAAAGTGCAAGTGACATATGGAATGCTTTGGAGGATCATTTCCAAAATACAACAAAGTCAAGGAAGGCATCCTCATGGTAGTAGAGTTCACTACATTTAAAAAGAAAGCTTCTCAATCCATTTCTAATTATGTAACAAGGATGAAGGACATTGCAGATGCATTAGGAGCAGTTGATGAAGATACTGAGGAGGATAAATTGTTAAGGCAAATCCTCACAGGTTTGAGAGGAGATGAGAAATGGAAGCCATTCACTTTTTCTACTGAATTATCACTACATCATTTCACCCCTAATTTAAATCAGTTGCTAGGACACATGCTAACTTTTGAGCACGATGTCAAAGGTGATGTTGATAAGAGTACAGATCAAGCAATGTATTCAAAGGATAAGAAGAAGAATAGCAAAGGCAGGCAACAATTAAATGAAGAAGAAGGTACAACTAGCCAAACCAACTTCCTAAGAGGAAGAGGAGGTGGCAAAGGTAGAGGAAGAGGCAGAAGCAATAAAGATGGAGCCAAAGCTTGCTGGATTTGTGGTAAGACAAATCATTTAGCTCATGATTGTTGGCATAATAATAAGAATAATGGAGGAAGAACTTTAATTCAAGAGGAAGAGGTGGTAGAAACCAAAGAGGTAATTTCAGAGGTAGAGGTAGTAGAGGTTACTTTGGAAGAAATGCAGGTAGAAGTTTTCAAAGTCAATCCTACAACAATACCTACTACAATTATGCTTCATATCAGAAAGAAGATTCAACCTTAATCATGAATGCAACTTGTGAAGGACAAAGTGGAGACCAAAGAGTCTTCTACATTGACTCAGGGTCTAGCAATCACCTGAGTGGTAATATAGCCTTGATGACTGATTTGGAGAATAAGCTAACTAATCATGTAGTTCAAACAGGTGATAATACAAAGCACAATGTGAAGTCAATTAGATCAGTAAAGGCCAAGGATGGAAGTACTCTTCTGAGTAAGGTCTTGTATGTTCCTACATTTCCAAAGAATCTGATAAGTGTAGGGAAAATTGTTGAAAAAGGTTATGAAGTAAGGTTCACTAATAATGGAGTTTTTGTGGAAGACCCCAGCAATGGGTATAAACACATTGTTTCAAGGAAGAAAGAAGGAATACTCTTCACATTGAAGATTCAAGGTAATGTTGGTCATGCCTTGTTTACTTATGAAGGACATAAGATCTCTGAGTTAGATCTTTGGCATAAAAGGCTTGGACATTTCAATGAAAGAGGTATTAAGGATATGGTTAGCAATGGTTCAGTGTTTGGATTGCCTACATGACATATAGATGTGAGGCATGTCAATTAGGCAAGGCTCATAAGCAATCATACAATAAGCATGGATTTATGTATTTAGAGAAGCTTGAATTGGTACACACAGATGTGTGGGGACCATCAAAGGATTTCAGTTTTAATGGTTCAAGATATTATGTGATTTATGTTGGTGATGCTACCAGGTGGATCACTATATATGTGATCAAAGATAAATCAGAGGTATTCAATACATTTAAACATTATCATGTGTATGAAAAAAGAATCACAATTCAAAAGTTGAAGAGACTAAGGTCAGATGGAGGGGGAGAGTATTTCTCTAATGAGTTTAGTGATTACTTATGGAATGCAAGTATAAAAAGGGAAGTCACTTGCAGGTACTCTCCTCAACAAAATGGTGTATCAGAAAGGAGAAATAGAACTCTTGTTGAGTTTGCAGGATCAATGATGAAGGAGACAAATTGTCTAAATTATTTGTGGGTTGAGGCTATAAATACAGCTACATACTTGGTTAATAGGTTACCATTTAAAGCTTTGCAAGGTATGACACCATATGAAGCTTGGTGGGGTAAGAGAGCTACCTTAGAGCATTGCAAAGTTTTTGGATGTTTGGCTTATGCATATGTGTCATCTCAGTTGAGCCATAAATTGGAACCTAAAGTTGAAAAGTATGTGTTCATTGGATATGATGATAAACAAATGGGTTATAGATTGTGGAGTCCATCCACAAAGAAATCCCTTGTATCAAAGGATGTTACATTTGATGAGCAAGGTACTTGGTATGTAGGTGCAATCATTTATCATTCAGGTGATGAAGAAGTTTTGAATCAGAAGAAAGGTAAATCAAAAGTTCAGATATTTGATGAAGAAGAGAATAATGAAGTACAAGTTGAAGTTGAAGAAGTGCCAAGGTTTGATCCAGAATGTGATGAACCAGAAATTTAAAGAAGTGGAGAACTCAGAAGGTCATCAAGACACAAATGGAAACCTACAAGGTATAGCTATGACACTTCTTTTTTTACTACGAAATATTATGCTTACATGGTGAAAGCAGATGAAGACCCTTCTACATATGAAGAGGCAAAAGGTAAGTTTAATTGGGAGAAAGCTATGCAGGAAGAGTATGATGCATTGATGGAGAATGAGACATGGGATTTGGTTCCTAAACCAAATAGTCAGAAGATCATTGGATGCAAATGGGTCTACAAGACAAAGAGGTATGTAGATGGAAGTGTGTCTAGATATAAAGCTAGACTTGTTGTGAAAGGGTATGCTCAAACATATGGTATAGATTATGATGAGACCTATAGTCTTGTGGCAAAGATGACAACCATAAGGACACTCATAGCCATTGCTACATGTAAAGGTTGGAGATTGTGTCAATTAGGTGTGAAGAATGCTTTCCTTAATGGTTATATTTCAGATGATGCTTTCATGGAGCAACCACAAGGGTTCAAAGATAAAAGGTGTTCAGAATATGTATGTAAGCTCAGGAGAGCTTTGTATGGTATGAAGCAAGCCCCAAGGGCATGGAATTATAGACTTGTAAAGTTCTTCAAGGAACATGGTTTCCAAGTATCTAAAGCTGATAGTAGCTTGCTTGTCAAAGCAAGTGATGATGTGTTCATTTATATGTGCATATATGTTGATGACATAATCCTTACAGGTACAGATGAGAAGCGCATACAAAGTCTCAAGAAACAAATGGAGAAAGAGTTCAAGATTAGTGACTTGGGAGACTTGTCATATTTCTTGGGCATTGAGATCTCATATACTCAACATGGAGTATATGTGACTCAAGCAAGGTATTTGAAGAACTTGTTGATCAAGTTTAAAATGGAAGATTTCACGGTAGCACCTACTCCAATGGAGGTGAATCATAAGTTGAGTAGATATGGAGGAGAAGAATTCAAGGATATGAAGCTATATCAAAGTATGGTTGGTAGTCTAATCTATGCTACATTAACTAGGCCTGATTTGTCATATGGAGTTGGAGTGTTGTCTCAATTCATGCATTGTCCTAGGAAAGAACATTGGGTTGCAGGACAAAGAGTGTTGAGATACATTAAGGGTACAGTCAAGGAAGGTTTGCATTATGGTTTTACATCAGATACAAACATTAAGATATATAGTGATACAGATTGGGTAGGTAATCCTGATGATAGGAGATCAACATATGGATACTTGTGTTATGTGGGAGATAAGTTAATCTCTTGGTGCTCTAAGAAGCAACCTAATCCTGATGATAGGAGATCAACATATGGATACTTTTGCTATGTGGGAGATAAGTTAATCTTAGTGCATAGTGTAAAGTTTTACACAAATGAGGAGTCAAATCTAAGTTGTAAGATAAGCCATCTATGGCTAAAAGCATTTGATTACATAGGTTGTAGTTTGGGAGAACCATGCATTAGAAGTTGCATGTGTCAAAGTCGACTATATAGGAGGATAGTTTCAGACATAGGTAGATTGTTTAAATCATTTCTCAAGATTTACTGAATCTTTTGAGAATATTTAGCTTGGAGAAGGTGCACAAACATTAGCTGACATCTCATACAAAGTTTCATTAAAAACTTTACACATTTATTTAGTCAATGAGTGAGTTATATGCAGCAGACTTTTCTGAGTAGTGACTCTCTTCACAGTTAATGCAAATCTTGATAGTTTGGAATTGGTCTTCCTAAATTGATCAAGGTTTTGAGTTATTCTTGATATAGAAGTGTTCTAACATCAAGGATAGCTTGTTCTTTTGGAGATTAACACTCTCCATCATCTATTGCGTCTTTGATTCTTACTTTCAAATTGAGTAGATAGTTACACCATACGCTTTTTACATTCTCTTAACATGTATATTTTGGATTTTGAAATATAGACATTTGTACTAATTCATACATCATTCTTTGATATGGTTTTAATTTATGCATGATCCTTATCTATGCTCTCCATGCATGCTCATGAGCATGCTAAGGCCATGCATATTTACGCTACTTCTACCATGTAGGAGCACAATCAAAATATTTTGCTTGTGTGGCTTGTGACCAAGATAGAAGGAATCAGATCAAGTTTGAGGACACTGATTAGAGTCGTAGAATTGAATTTGAAGACTAGTTTTTGCTAAGAGACAAAATCAGTGCTTGGGATGTCTTTTTGTCCCACCGCATGTTGGACCAAGAACCCCTCCCATTGGTGGGCTTGAGGTGGATATGTGGCAAAAAGATGGAGGATATTTCAAGAATCAAAAGAAAATAGGAATTTCATTACTCTCTTATCAAGAAGTGGTGTGTGAAATAGTCTTGGATCAGATCGGAATTCAATTTCAGGGGCTTACGGCACCCACTTATTGAAAATACAAAAGCAGTGTTAATGTGGTAGATTCTACGTAGGGAGATATGGATCGAAGTCAAGGCCAATAAAATTTGTGGTGCGTCTTGGTGCAAGCATTGCAAGAGTGGCCAGCTTTTCTTCTCTTGTCCTAGGAACATTCCAACTTGACAATAATGAATGTATTCTTAGGTGCCCCTAACAAATGGAGGGATTATTTGTGTCCTTAATATACTTCCCTTAGATCTGTGATGTACCATTCATTGTTGAATGTGTATCCATGAGATGATGCTCATGCAAAAGGTGAACAATCCACCCACGTTCAAAATGAATTCATTCAATGAATTAAGTGCTAGGTCTCTCAAGCATGCCCTCACTTGAGTATCTCATCAATCCCTTCTCATTTTCAAGCATTTACCCACCAACTATTACTAGCTAACTTGATTTGTGCTCGTTCATTGTCCTCTATGGAACTCACACCCAACTTCTTTATACTTATAAGCATCCCCCCTCCCTCCATTTCTCACATAGAAGCAAATATCAAACATGATTCTTCACTTTCCACATACATCAAGATATCAAAAGTTCTTCCCTCTTGTGGACCATTCAATCAATCCCTTCTTTCAATAATTCTTTGTGCAAGATTCATTCATAATGGTAAAGAACACAATTTTTCCTTCTCTTCTTTAATAAATCATCAAATTCCTCATAATTTTATAGCCATGTAGTCATAAATTTAACTCAAGTTGGTCTCCTGTATGTATACTTCTTCTTATGGAGTTCAAAACTAATACCCAAAATTAATCATCATCTTTCATTTTGTCTCCCTCAATAAATGTTCAAGGCATAAATTTATTCCCCCTCTTGCAAGTCTCTTAATAATTTTTTTTTTCTTAATCCCAACCATCACCCAACATATGCATTTGATTCCTTCATCCAATTTGAGATTTGTGTAATGATGAACATGTAACATTCCAAAAAATCTAAAGAAGATTGCAAAGAAATTGATTTAATTGAATATATTTATTGATACATGCACATCATTGATTTCTTGATGTTAAGTGTTCTATTAATGAGATGCAAATTTGGATTTCTTGATGTTAACTATTGAAGTTACATAAATCTTGTAAAATAGTAGGAAATTGGAGTTAGTCAATAAAGTGGCGGTCTCTTGTGTGAAAGTATCATTTTTAGGACACATGCATATAAGTCACTTGGTGACTCTTGTAAAGAACTTTTTTCCATTGTGAGCTCTGAAGAAGAATTTTTGAATTTGCTTCTTTCCTACTGATTTCCTCCTTCTCCATGATCTTTTGTGTATATAATTCTTGAAATGTGTGTGAAGGACTGTTGTCTACCCCTTCCCATCGTTTTTGAATTGTTGTAGTGTGTGTGTGAGCCATAACGAGTTGTAGAGCAAGTGTTGATGTTTCTCGCCATTCACTATTTTGCTCATAACTTGAAATGCATTTGTCAGATTCGACTGAAAATACCAGCAATATATGCGTCTCATTGAGAGCTTTGAAAAGAACCCTATTGATGATATTTGGAGTTCGTAGCTGAGAGAAAAGTTTGAATTTGTGCTTATTGTTGTAAATGGTATCACCGCATGCATTTTCAAAGGATTAGTGAGTTGGAGAGGTAGTTGGAACTAGTCACATGCATTGTAGCTTAGATACTTCACTTACCATCATGTGTGCACACGTCTTCATACACTTGGTTCTTGTGGTTCCTTGGGTTGATAATTAAACGTGTATTAATCCACCACTATATGCACTTGTGGGGCAATTAAGGTCTAGTCTCATCGACACAAGTCCCTAAGGCTTCACGACTTAGGTACACACATTTTTCGCACCTTGGTTAGGTCTTTTCCAAGCTACATCAACAAAGGACCAGGTCTCGAAGAGTGGAAACAAAAGAATTACAACCAGAACCTTTCAAGGGGAGACAATACACAAAGGATTCTTCATCGGATAAAGTAAAAAATTGTCTGAGAATCCTAGGCGCTTCTCCCTCCACCTGGTGCGTGTAGTGGAAAGAAATGAACAGGGTAAAGATATGCATCAGGACCCAAAGGATGTAAAAGAAGATTTAAGAACAAGACCTTTGAAACAAACGCCTGACTAAAAGAGATGCAACATCGACCAAGTGATGCGTGCAGTGGAAAGAAGTAAGCAGGCTCCAAAAAATACAACAGGGCCAGATATGTGAGAACAAAGTAATATCCGAAGACCAAAAGCTAGAAAGAGGTTGGGTCTAAAAAGTTGAAAAGGGTGACTAAGAATATCACATTCTTAGCCGTTGGATGCATGCGTGGGAGCCCGACTTAACACAGCAACCCAAATTTATGAATGTAAGGAATACCAAGGGGATTCTAGAAGCAAAGGACTTAGATCGGATAAGGTAACAAATTCACTGAGAGTCCTTATCACTTCTTCGATCGCTCGGTGTGTGTACTAAAGAGCTATAAGCAAGCCGTAGACAAAGAAGAAAAGCATGTTAAGGAACCACAGAGACAAAGAGGGGGAGACTGTTGCAGAGTAAAGAAGCACAAAAGAGCAGCCCCCAAAAATTTTCAAATTACGAGCATTAATTTCCTTCTTCAAAATCTTATGAAACTCCTTGAAGCTATGTAAATGCACTAGAGAAGTCCTCTAGATGCATAAGTCCAAATTATTCTAACATAACTCTTGTAAAATAGTAGGAAATTAGAGATAGTCAATAAAGGGCCGGTCTCTTGTGTGAAAGAACCATTTTTAGGGCACATATATATAAGTCACTTGGTGAGTTTTGTAAAGAACTTTTTGCCATTGTGAGCTGTGAAGAAGAATTTTCGAATTTGCTTCTTTTATGTTGATTTCCTCCTTCTTCATTATCTTTTTTGTGTGTGTAATGCTTGAAATGTGGGTGTAGGATTGTTGTCTCCCCTTCCCATTGCTTTTGAACTGCTGTAGTATGTGTGTAAGCCATAACGAGTTATAGAGCAAGTGTTGGTATTTCCCACCATTCCCTATTTTGTTTTTAACTCGAAGTGCATTTGTCAGATTTGACTGAAAATACCACCAATAGACGTGTCTCCTCGAGAGCTTCGAAAAGAACCCCTATTGATGATATTTGGAGTTCGAATCTGAGAGAAAAATTTGAATTTGCTCTTATTGTTGTAAATGATTCCCTGCATGCATTTTCAGAGGATTAGTGAGTTGGAGAGGTAGTTGGAACTAGTCACATGCATTGTAGCTTAGATACTTCACTTACCAGCATGTGTGCACATGCCTTCATACACTTGGTTCTTGTGGTTCCTCGGATTGATAATTAAACGTTTATTAATCCACCACTATATGCACTTGTGGGGCGATCGAGGTATAGTCTCATCGACACAAGTCCCTAGGGCTTCACAACTTAGGTACACACATTTTCGGCACCTTGGTTAGATCTTTTTCAGGCCACAACACCAAAGGACCAGGTCGCAAAGAGTGGAAACAAAAGAATTACAACTAGGACCTTTCAAGGGGAGACAATACAGAAAGGATTCATGGGATAAAGTAACAAATCGACTGAGAATCCTAGGTGATTCTCCCTCCACCAGGTGCATGCAGTGGAAAGAAACGAACAGGCTAAAGAAATACATCAGGTCCCAAAGGATGTAAAAGAAGATTTAAGAACAAGACCTTTGAAACGAATGCCTGACAAGAGATTCAAGGTCAACCAAGTGATGCCTCCAGTGGAAAGAAGTAAACAAGCTCCAGAAAATACAACAGGGTCAGATGTGTGAGAACAACGTAATATCCGAAGATCAAAAGTTAGAAAGAGTTTGAGGCTGAAAAGTTAAAAAGGGTGACTAAGAATATCACATTCTTAGCCGTTGGATGCATGCATGGCAACCCGAATTAACACAGAAACCCAGATTTATGAATGTAAGGAATACCAAGGGGATTATAGAAGTAAAGGACTTAGATCGGATAAGGTAACAAATTCACTGATAGTCCTTATCGCTTCCTCAACCACTGGATGCGTGTACTAAAGAGCTATGAGCAAGCCGTAGACAAAGAAGCAAAGCCTGTTGTTGAAGATATAACATATATTTCTTGGATCCACTCTATTTTCATCATCATTTGTACCTTTTTCTACCTTTCATTCAGTTAATAAAGCACTCTTGTATAGGTGTGTGTGAGTGCCACACTAGAGAATAAGTGGGATTCATTCTCCTTTCAGTTTAGAAATCCCACATAGCATGCTTTTTTGCCATTTTGTATATAAAGAGGTCTCCACCTCTTCTTTGGGGAGAGCTTTTCTAGAAGTAATGAGATAATGCTAGTTTGTAGTTAGATTCTTACTTCTTTTGTCATCATGATGTGCATGCATGCTTGTTCTCTTCTTGTCTAACGCTTGTGACACGTCGATGTATGATTACGTCGCTATTATGCTTGTGATTATGATTATGTGCATCATTCGTGATGCTTATGTTGTGTCTTCTTGTTAATAATGTTGTTAATCATACGTTGACGAAGCGCCATTACGTCTGCTGAGTGCTTCTACGCAAACATTTGGGTCTCATGAGATACTTCCTGGTTTGACAATTATGAGTTGTGATGCTACAACGTCAACAACTTTTGGCGCCGTTGCCAGGGAGCGTTCTCTTGTCACTAACGTGATGGTTTTTGGCATAAAAGAGACGTGTACGCAAGCTTTTCATGACGATTTTTTGAGTTCTTCATTTCATTACGCTCTTGTGAGCATTTGCGGCTTGCAAGATTTACAATAACTTGTTGAGATGAGCCATTTTTTGGTATGATGAAAATCCCCTTTTTGGGTGATTAGTCTACCATGTGTGGTGATTCTTCAAGTCACGAGCAGAATAGGAGTAGTTTTTAGAAATCTTTTAGTTATTATATTGATTTTTTCTATTTACTTTGTTTATCTTTCTTTAATTATGTGTGAATAAGTTTTTATTTTGGGGGTTCTTCTACAAAAATCAATGGAGTTTTGGCTCATCATCTTCATCGGCAAACTTGGAATGGTATTCTCTCCAACTACTTGAACAAACAAGGTATGTGACATCTCTCCATTACGCAATGCACATACGTTGGAACACAAGAGAGGATCAAAACTATCACTTCCATAAAACCTTGCACTCTAGTTTTCTCCTCCTTCTCATTCACATCATATAGAGAACTCTTGCTCTCATCTCAGGGGGAAAGTTCTAGGTGACCATTTTCGATAAAAGGGCTTACTAATGAGGAAACAGATTAGGAATCCATGGGTAGCTACAATTAAGGATCCTGTTTGACTAGATGAAAATGAAACCGTCGGAAAACCTGATGTTGCCCATCTCTCCCAAGTCCCAGGAAGCAATGGGAAAGTCTCCTCATTCAAGAGTTCCAAGATCAAAACAATGATCTCACTCGTGATGGAAGGAGATTATGGATAATAATTCGAGAAAAATGTGGAAGCTAGAGAAGGCAGGCTGCGCCAATGATAGAGAAGGGGTTTGACTACTTGAGTTATCAGAATAGTACAGCATGACAATGCACGAGGTCCATGAAAGGATGCATACAGTATCAACCCTAGGTTGACTCGAATGAAGTGAACGCAGAAACTACATCTGAAATTTTCTATGTGGTTGTATTGTTGCACCGTTGTTACCATTGGGGGAACACGGAGCGTGCCATTGGTTTTTCTCTCTATGGCCTTCCTGCTAATTGTAGCTATGCCTGCTTATAGCGATGAGCTCACCACCGATAAGCCAAAGCAGTTTGATGACCATAAAGCATGTGAAGTATATTTGCGTGATATTGGTATTGCCCCCACATATTGTAATGTCACTGCTATGTCTTTGAGAGAACGGTCTAACTGCATTCTGTTTTACATAGTTAATGACCTAACAGACTATTGTTGCATACATATCACATATCATATGGCAGGGCAAAGGGTGGAATCCGTTGCGACCCCAGCAAACTAAGTTTGAGAGGCTGACACAAGTCTTCATAAATGATTGATATGATCGGTGTCTAGGCCGAATGCATTGATACTAGAAAGAGAAGCAGCTGGAATCCTCTTGCTACTCGAAATGTGAAGAAGGACTATAGAGGGAAGGGGCATGAGGAGAGCTAGGATGGACGATTCTGAGTCCAGAGAAGAAAAGCCAACTAAAATCAGGAATTATCAATGTGGCTAAGAGGTTCAAAACTGGATTATGGCATGGACTGCAATGTCTTCATGAAAGGCACTGGCATAAGGATGGCTGAAGCTCATTGGTGGTCTTTGGCCTTGATTATGAAGGCCATGGTAGGTCAAAAGGCTGGAGGTACTAGAATCAGAGCTTGTATGCTCTTGTCGATGTTTGCATCTCCTATTACATAATTGCTCATGAACGGGACGAGATTTTTAAGGATCTGTCAAGATTTCTCCATGATAAATCAATGATAGGGGCAGATGCACTGATTGTCTACAGGAAAGAACCAAATGATAGGAATAGAACTGTCCTTGTGGAACCTATGCTCGGGATAGCAGGAGAATCCAAGGAGAAAAATATTTTCAGGAAGGTCAAGAGGGAGACGGAAGATTGAAGCACCACTCGTGACCTTGGTTATTAGGGTGCTCAATGGTGGCACTCAAGCTAGGGACAATTGAAGTTGAGTTTCACTTCAAAGGAGATCGGGTCAGGTCTAATGTTCTCTCCATCCTGAAGTTTGGGTGCTTTGTGAGACATCGACATGGGCAAAGAGATGCATGTGGATGATGTGATCAGTTGTGAGGATGAAATAGAAGAGTGGTGGCTAATTCCCGTGGATCTGGGAAAAAGAGGAAGGAGGCTGCAAGGTGTGCAGTATGTAAGATGAAAATAGTCTGGCACACAGGCAACACATGTAAGTCATTTCTTCAATGAGAAAATGGACATGCATGAAGTAGATCAAGAGGTAGCTGGTGAGAAACAAGCAAAAGTTGGCCTGTATTTGATGAAGATTGGAGCCTTGTTACGAGAAGTTTTGGAAATAGGAGGGCAATGAGTAGAACAACAACTAACACCAACATGCTGAAGATGAATGCAAGACCAATGTCCGAGATGGATATGTACAACGTTCGGGATGGATATGTACAAATCTGGAATGAAGCACTGCAGAGAGAGAGAGAGAGAGAGATCTAGGTGCGTGGCAGGACTGAAGTAGAAAGAAACAGAGACAGTCGACCAGTCGAAGGAAATCTGTAGGATTGTGGACCAATGTATGAATTATTGGCAAAAGGATTTTGAATACCTCCAACAGGGTCAAGAGAGAGAGTTGAAGATCTCCAAGAAAGACAAACCTCTGGTCAATGGAAGCAAGCCATAGAAGATATGCGGGTTTACCTCCCAGCTTTGGTTAGGGCTCAGATTGGGATGTGTGTCTAAGTAGCCACAAGATTTAACGCGGACGATTTACCGATTCAAAGATAATAATAAGCTCTAGAGCTGAAGAAAGTGAATGAATAGGGCTGGAGAAAACTGGTCACTGTTCAGGTCAGGAGGGCATCGACTCACATATTTGGATTGTAGCTCTCTCATCTGCAAAAGGTGATAGCACTAAAGTGCAAGAGATTTTAGAGGAATACAAGCAAAGCAAAGAAGTTTGGACAATGCACTATTCTGTTTGTGAAGATACAAAGCAGGCCTTATGTTCTCTCGTCAACACTACCTTAGTACATCCCAACACGAGTACATTCTTCTTGCGATAGAAGTAGGCTATGTTATTTCATCAAATCCTTCATCTGAAATCATCCCTACCCTGTACTCTCGATGTCTGGCTTTTACTCTCAGAAAGCTATAGCTGATGGAACGAAAAATACGAAGACTAAAGTATCTGCAAAAATCGACGATGAAAGCACACTCAGGAACTCTTTAGCCTTCATTCTGTATCAAAGGAGTCAGACCGCCGATTAGTGGAATTTCACTATTTCAGCTCCAATGGTTTTTTTTCTATGACATGAACAAGTCAGAGGCACCCGCAAATGTCTGTGAAGCATCATCCACTATATTCTATAAAAAAAAAGCCCTCGACCAGGTTGATGCACATAGCGTGAGGATTTTGTCGCCTTTTCTCTGTCACCTACCACCTAGGATTGACAACGAATGTAAATGCACTGACCTTTGGAGTGATTAATAGACAGCGGAATATCAGGAAGGGGAGATAGAAAAAGACGGCATGATTCCGAAGAGTCTGTAGGCATACTATTCATTGAGATGTTTAGAATGGAGAGTTGTCAGATGAACTACCGAAATTCCAAACCACATGGCACGCTAGGTGAGAAAAAGAGTGAAAAGGTTCTTATTCTTAAGGCATGAGTTACAACCATAGTCAAAAAAAATATATATATATATAGAGGGAGAGAGGGCATTTATTTGATCTAGCACGATTCATGTCACATGGTTAGAATGCATGCAAGATCCATTACGGTCTTCAAACTTGCCTAGCACAACCTAAGTTATGAATAAATGTGCGTAGACTCTGGTCCTATGATTGTTGATCAACTCAAATAGGGGGCAAAGGTATGATGTTACTAAGGGGTTTTGATGCATGTGTTCTTTAGAATGATACTATACATAGTGCCTATGACGTGGAAGATGAAAGCGTACATTTCGAGTT
Organism: Ceratopteris richardii; assembly: GCA_020310875.1. Lineage (NCBI taxonomy): Eukaryota > Viridiplantae > Streptophyta > Polypodiopsida > Polypodiales > Pteridaceae > Ceratopteris > Ceratopteris richardii. The sequence continues at coordinate 75,882,707 of CM035444.1, forward strand.
GGGTATTGGATTCAACAAGGATGGTATAGGCTATTTAAACATTGTGTGAAGACATGATTCTTATGTCTATGCTTGCTCCAATGATGATTTGCGTTGGTTTTGTGCACATGAATTGTGCTTATTCATCTCATTCAAATTGGACGCATAAAATTTGGTAATCCCATATATTTATTTTGAGCACTCTTTGTTTCTTGTTAGAAGAACCCCATTAGGAACTTATTTACACATCTTAGAAAACATTCAAAAAACACACACAAAACCTCAAACAAATTCTAAAAACTCTTTCAAAAATACCAAACAAATATTCAAAACACTCAAAAAACCAAAAAAATTGTTTCAACAAGACATGGTAAAGAAAAAGGCAAAAGAAAGAAGGAAGGGGGAAAAGGTTGCACAAAAGAAAGAAGAAAAAGATGAAATGCATGCATTAATCACACATGATCAAGGTGAAACAAATAGAGAAAATTTGCAAGGGATATAGAAAATTGGAGGAATTTCTAAAGGTGTGGGATCGATTGTTGCAAACAAGGAATATAGTAACACTTTTGTGGATGTACTAATTGGTCATGACCATAGAAATATGAGTGCTTATATTAATCCTAATTGTGAGTGGAATGTAATTCATATTGATTTAGTGACTATTATTTTGGACAACATTCAACTAACCACTCATTCATCTATCCTCATGAACGGTGAAAATTATAATTGCATGGGTCAAGTTGTGTTGCCGATTGTGGTAAATGATATGCAATTTTTGGAAACATTTTTTTTAATGGAAGGTATAGATGAAGACTTGGTCATAGGCACTCAAAGGTTTTTTGAACATCAAGGGTTTGTAGCATCTTGTCCTATTATGTCCATCCCCACTAGTGAGTCTTTTGGAAATCCTAATGATTATCCTCATTGTAAGGATTGTGGATATGATCATTTATTCAAAGATTGTGCTTTAAATCCACAAAATTATCTTTCCACTCATGATTTTGTATCTAATCTTTCTTTGAGTAAGCTGCAGGAAACCTTGGCAAACGAAGAAATGGAGGACTCCAAGTGCTTGGGGGAAGTGGAAGGGCCCTGTCTTCCTTTAAACTTGGATTCCTCTCATGAATCCATGGGCAAGGATGTGCCACATTTGGCTCATCGAGAAGAGGATAAGCAAACACTGTGTAACAACGCTATGGAAAATGATGTCAGATCAATTGTCAATCATGACAATCCATCACCTATTTGTATATCTAGAGATTCTATGTGTAATAAGGATACATGTATCGATGAATCTCTAGATCGATCTCAAACCACACAACCTTATGAGCCATTGCATGAGCATGATATATGTAAAGAAACTCAACCTTTGTTGAACTCCATATGTAAAGATGAGTTTTTTCTAAAGACTCACATAAAGACCCATACATCAAGAAGAAATCACCTTCCCCTTGTAATGTCAAAAAAAATTTGGGTGGCCAAGAAATTACTTAGAGCCCAACCAAATCGCACTATGATATGGGTACCAAAGAAAGCTCTTATACAAACTCAACCCTCTCACACTAGACTTCATAATCTACAGTCTAGATTCACCATCAAGAACGAACACTTTTGACCACGGGATCCAAAGCAATAAAGCCAACACTCAGAAAAGATCCAAGGAGAAACCTCAAGGCTAAGACCAACAAAGCGAAGACATATTGGCGGCCTAAAACCTCTTCGTGCAGCATCCATGGGTGTCGAAACCAACCTTGCCCAATGCACAACATATGTTTAAGATGCACACCAAGTATGCATACGAATAGGGCCTCATCCAAAGGCCAAGCATTCAGCACACTTAGTTTAACCCAGGCACAAAGAGGGCACATGTACATAGATTTCAAAAATTTGCTTTTATTTTTCTTTTTTCAGGATGGTGGACAAAGGTATCATCCATTTCAAATGGTTGATGGAAAAGAGAAGTTGGAGATTTGGAGGAAGCCTCATCATCACCTAACCCTTGAGCACTTTGCTCAAGATCCATCTATTTTTGCACCAATGTTTTTTGTATGCATTTGTTTAGAGTATGCATAAGATAGGGTCACATTACAAGACCATGCATAGACACTTTTTTGTTTTCCACCCATGCACCCTTAGTCCCCACTCATGCATATGGACTAAGAAGAGATGAATTAAGTTCATCTATTTGCATCTATCATCTACATTTCATGTTCATACATCATCCATCCATTATTTAAAAAAAAAAAAAAGAGAGGCATTCTAGCATATTCATTCCCATCTATATGAGGCAAAAGAACCAAGTTAAAGCTCTCGACTCCAAACAAAAAGCAAGATGACGAAAAGCAACAAAGAAAAGCACTCCAATGGTGCAAGGATCATGCAAATCAAAAGGAACTACTACACACTCTTCCACAAAAGCTCCATACTTGCAAAAGCTTTGTCGAGGACGACAAAGTCAAGGAGGGGGGGAGTGTTAAAGATACAACATATATTTCTTGGATCCGCTCTATTTTCATCATCGTTTGTACCTTTTTCTACCTTTCATTCAGTTAATAAAGCACTCTTGTATATGTGTGTGTGAGTGCCACACTAGAGAATAAGTGGGATTCATTCTCCTTTCAGTTTAAAAATCCCACATAGCATGCTTTTTTGGCATTTTGTATATAAAGAGGTGTCCACCTCTTCTTTGGGGAGAGCTTTTCTAGAAGTAATGAGATAATGCTAGTTTGTAATTAGATTCTTACTCTTTTGTCATCATGATGTGCATGCATGCTTGTTCTCTTCTTGTCTAATGCTTGTGATACGTTGATGTATGATTACGTCGCTATTATGCTTGTGATAACGATTATGTGCATCATTCGCGATGCTTATGTTGTGTCTTCTTGTTAATAACGTTGTTAATCATACATTGACGAAGCGCCATTACGTCTGCTGAGTGCTTCTAGCAAACATTTGGGCCTCATGAGATACTTCCTGGTTTGACAATTATGAGTTGTGATGCTACTATGTCAACAATTGTCAAGGGACGATAGAGACAAAGAGGGGGAGAGTGTTGCAGAGTAAAGAAGCACAAAAGAAGACCCCCCAAAAATTTTCAAATTAGGAGCATAAATTTTCTTCTTCAAAATCCTATGAAACTCCCTTGAAGCTATGTTAATGCACTAGAGGAGACCTCTGGATGCATAAGTCCAAATTATTGTAACATGACTCTTGTAAAATAGTAGGAAATTAGAGTTAGTCATTAAAGTGTCGATATCTTGTGTGAAAGGACCATTTTAGGGCACATGTATATAAGCCACTTGGTGACTCTTGTAAAGAACTTTTTGCCATTGTGAGCTCTGAAGTAAGAATTTTTGAATTTTCTTCTTTCCTACTGATTTCCTCCTTCTCCATGATCTTTTTTGTGTGTAATGCTTGAAATGTGTATGTAGACTGTTGTCTACCCCTTCACATCGTTTTTGAATTGCTATAGTGTGTGTGTGAGCCATAATGAGTTGTAGAGCCAGTATTGATGTTTCTCGTCATTCACTATTTTGCTCATAACTTGAAGTGCATTTGTCAGATTTGACTGAAAATACCACCAACAGATGCATCTCATTGAGAGCTTTGAAAGAACTTGCTAGTGATCATATTCGGAGTTCAAAAATGGGTCAGCTCCTCATTCAATATGGCACCACTCAAGAGTATATCATAATCTTGATCTTGATTTGGACTTCCCATAGTCTCAGCATCATGTTTATCACCATCCGTATGCATATCACTATCTAGAGAACTGATCGTTTGTATATCCTCCTGATTAGCCTCATGCTCGCTTGGAGTCTCTTCACATGATTTAGTTGTTGGATCATATCCTATATTTGATTCATGTACTTGGACATCACTATCAACTAACATCGAATCACATCCCAACTCTTGTTTATCATCATCGCTTGACGATGCATCTTGAGCTTCACTTTCAGATAGATATATTAGATTTTCTTTTTGTATTACATCCTTTATCATCATTTGATCACCTTTTAAGCCTTGTAGATTGCTCTAATTCTTTATTTGTATCTTGGATTATTTATTGATTTATTTGTTTATTCTCCAATGGATGTGAGGGGTTTAGGAGATCAAGAGAAGCCTCATCATGATTCCTTGTTGACTTTTGTTGAATTTTGATTTTGTTTGTATTTGATGTTTGTTTGTTTTGGATTTGATCAGCTTCCACATGCCCCTTTGCTCCTCCCGTCATCAGAGTTTGTGCGTATATGGCACTTGAAGATGTGATCATTGTAGAGAAGCCTACAGGCTCTTGGCACCTTGTAGCATTAGAGGTCCTATCGATCTTACTTTTAGAGTTTTCTTGATAACACTTATCATTAGCATGTGTATCAAGCTCATGCATATTTTTTTTATGTCCAAATGGGGTCTCTATAACTTGATGGACTTGAACGTCACTCACAAGTGGTAAGATACTTGGAGTTTGAGTACCATCTTTATCTTCGTGAAGATCAATGCTCTAGTCATTTTGAAATTTCTCAAACATTTGCTACTTTCTAACATATGTTATAACAACATCATGAATGAGTGTGCAATCCTCTGTGAGTCCCAATTCGGAGTCTAGGTCTTGCAAAAACGAAATTAGCTCCTCTCGTCCTCTAACATCTATTTCTTGTAGGAATAAGAACACTCTTTCATGCATTATACATCTTTGGTCATATTCAGACATATCTTCAAATTGTCTTTCGAATTCTTTTATACTTTCTAGGATCGGTTGATCCTTGGGCATATGAACCTCCGGAAAGATCTACGAGTCTCTTTATCAAGGTCCTCTAGCATAAACTGCTTGAGGAGTGTCGTTTTGTATCGATACCATGTCGTTTGATTTATTCACATGAGTTGGTCCCGCATATTGTATCTCGACACATAGACAACATTTTCGCATAGTTCTTCATCCTTCATCAGATCGAAACTGACACCTAAGTACTTTGACTCGAGCTCATCCTCTTTATAGAATCTAGATATATTCTTTCCATTGAAAAATCTGAACCGCTTGATTAATCGGTCATTAAGCATCTGGATAGCTTTTTGTCCTCTATCCTCTTCTTGAAAGCGGACAAATTGGGCTATAACATCTTCAATTTTTGGTTTCGCTAGGTCTTAGGTCCTCGACTATATAAATCACTCAACCCCTCTTTCCCATCAAGTTCACCAGGTATGTCGTCGAGTTCGGCACAAGAAGGAAGATAAATAAATGTGAATATGGCAATCTACCATTGCAAGGCTATCTATAATTTCTTCTTCCTCTTTTTTCCCAAAATCCTTCAATTAGAATTTTATTTGCATTCAATTAGATTATGGGCTTGGGTTTAATATCTTGACCACAACGAACACTTGTTTTCCATCTTCTTCATGCACTCATGACAAGCATAATGCCCATTGCAACATTGCACATGCACTATTACTGAGCATCACAATTTTTGAAGATATTCACAACACGCGAAAAGTTTCATGCAAAATCTCACCACATTATTCTCCAAACTTCACAGCAGTGAACTGATTTTATCTTTGGCCTCACTAAAGGTACCTTGCTTAGATGGTATGAGGACGAGAAATTACCCATCTAGTATGGGGACAGCTAATTCCCTGGTCCCATTGCACCTAAAACTGCGTATTGCATGCAAATCGATTTGGCCTTGAGTTTAGAGTGCATTCTCTGAAAAAGATATAATGTGAAAAAAAAAACATTAAGAACTTGCATGAGTGTATGATGAAACTAGGCCCAAAGAATTACGAAGGGATCACTGTTCACATCTCACACTAAGAACCTTCAGCCTACTGACTACATAGAGCAGATAGCCATCTCATCAAAATAAGGGAATGCACAACATATCAAAATTGAATCTCACTTGGTCAGTCCCGATCTGTCGTTGGCAGGTAACGTAGGAGAGACTATGAAAAAGCATTAATTCTAGCTACGATATGAGGAGAGAAAGAAAGTTCACCAGGACAACATCTAAAGAAGTCCCGATTCACATGCTCTGTCAGCAAGACTGAAACGTAGTACCCTAATAGACGTGATTGATCGCAAAACTATAAACAAATATTTAGAAGATAATAAATACTTAGTGCAGCAAAACTGCCACCTTGATTCAAGGCATATCGACTTCTTGTCTCTTGCAAATACGTGTACTAAATCTTGTTGGAAGGTCTTGAATCACATTATGCCCTCCTTACATTTGTGTTAGGCCTCCCATCATTAACATGCTCATGGTTGCTAAGTCTATTGTCATCATCTGATGCCACGTATGCATATAAATACATTCCAAGCCATTCTAAACACGGATCTATGCCTCAGAATTTGTGCACGTCGCGAGTGAATACAGAGAGTCCTACACCAATATTTAGCATGGTTGCGCCAAAGGGATCCTACATATCAAAATCTAGATATATGGCACTTTCATCAATTCATAAATCGACCAAGTTATCAGATAATCACTGTACGCGCAATTTCATGTCACATAATGCTCACTGAACAAAGAAGAGAACAACTGATCACGAATAGATTTGAGTCAGAATGGCAAAGGTAATTGATTACTTGAAAAAGAGGGGGCGACAGAGCCTCCATACAGATGTTACAATCAAGCACGTCAAGATCGAAGGAGGCAATCCATTTGTGCCTACAGACACTGTTGTCCATCTCCATCGAAGCTGCTGGTGGAAAAACTATTCCTAGCAGAAGGGCCGCCTGAACAATTTGAAAAAGAAATCAGACCTTTTTTCCCCCCGACATGGTAGGCTAAAAAAAAAATCCGCAAGAATAAACTCGGCATTCACATCAATGAATTCCCTGTTCGTTTCCAATTCCGCGTGTGGCATAAGCGAGCCACATGTGCCCCCTTCTTTCCTTTTGCTCTCTTGTCCCCTTGAATCTCTCTGCCGTCAGATTGTATGTAATATCATACACTCTTGTAGTTGCCTACAAAGCTGCCATGTCCACAATCAAGATAGTAGAAATCTGATGAAGCTACAATCGTGCGATATCCTTGACCAGTCAGATGTTTCGTATTGAGTGGTCCCTCATTCCATGTCTCCAGAATTGTAATATCAGGTCGAAGAAGAGATGTATTGACATGGATAGTATCATTTAGCAAACCATCCTCCCAATATATGGTAGTCTTGTTGTTGGAAATGAAATATGGATGAAGCATATGCACATAATCAGATATGCACATAATCAGATAAGAGAGTGTTGAACGTGTTGTTTTCTTCTTTTAAATACTCTGCAATGTCTGGATCAGACTTCCAACAGGCTGGAACAGGCTCATCCATGCCATCATGAAAGAGCGAGTCTATGAACAATGTTGCAATATTTTTTACTATCCTGCCCAAGCTCCACTGTCTCCTCATGGTTGATTACTAAGCTTGACTTCAAATCTCGACCATAACACAGCAGCCACAATGGTGTGCTAGGGAGAGAAAGTAGTGGAAAGAGATGACGTTTTGAGACCTAGGTATGAAAATGTGAGATTTTAGAGGGAGAAAGTTGTATTTTGAGTTATTTTTGAAAGTCACTTTTTTAAGGTCAATTCATGCACTGATTTTGATTTAGGAGTCAAAAATGGCACTTTTGATCCTAAAAAGTGGTTGGGGGCCATTAAATGGTGTTATGATGAGTTTTATAACTTTCTAAAATTTTTGACTTTTTGGGCTCAGATAACTTACGAGATTCCTTTTTCTCTATAGAGGCAAAACCTGAACATAGGGGAATCTTGTCCCCTCATCCCCCTTCAGCCTAGTGATTTATAAGTTATAGACTATGTCCACCACCCTCCTCTCATTGGTCCATCACTAATCACTCCTTAATCCAAAAGGCCCATACAGGGTTCATTTTTTTCCCTAATGACATTATTACAGTGTTTTGGCCTTGAAGATTGCAAACATATTGCCACTCCTATGGAAACACGTTTACAGTTGAGTCTTCATGATGTTGGAGATGCATTTGATATTGTTCTCTACTAGCAAGTTGTTAGATGTTTGTCTTACTTATGCATAACTCGGCATATTTAGTTTGTCGTCTCTTTGATGAGTTTGTTTATGCATTTGCCCAAGTGTCAAGCATCGGCAGGTGGATAACCGCATCTTTTGCTACTTGAGTGCTACCAAGCTACTTTAGTTGTTTTATGCCAAGTGGGGATCATTATTGCCAAATTTACATGTTTTTTTTTACTTAGATTGGGCTAGTTGCTATGTCACTCACGTATCAACTAGTGGTTTTTACTTCATGCTTGGTAGCTCATGCATATCTTGGTTGAGCAAGAAGGAGCCTACTATGGCCCCTTCTAGTTGTGAGGCTGAGTATAGGGCAACTTTCACAACAATTGTTTAGTGTATGCGGCTCAGACGCCTCTTGGTTGATTTGGGTGTTGGTCAATCTCCTACCACCACCATCTTTACTGACAGCTAGAGCACAATTGGCAGTTGTGAGGAACCCTATGTTCCATGCTCGAGCAAAGCACATTGAGGTGCATTATCATTATGTTAGGGAGAGGTTATCTGTTGGATAGATCACTTTGGCATGCATACCCACACAGGATAACATTGCAGATGTTTTCACAAAGGCTCTACCTAGGGAGAAGTTTGAAGCTCTCTGCAATACGTACCCGGGCCCCATACACACCGCCCGTCACACCCTGGGAATCGATGAAAGCGGAAAACTGGAGCAGAGTTAGCTGCGAGCGAAAACAATAAACGCCGAAAACCGGAGCAGAGTTAGCTGCGAGCGTGCAAAGCCTTGGGGGCTTACTTCCTTTTGTGGATTGATCTTTTTCCACATAGTTTGGCAGTATCTTATACATGAGTGTCAGTTGCTTGTTCAGCGCATCACTCCTAGGGGGTATTTTTTGATATATTTTGACAATGATTTGTGTGAACACACTTAAGACAAATGAGGTACTTTTTTCCCTCTTTACGAGTTTTTTTCCCTTGGCTTGTATATATGCCTATAATCCTGATGGGTCACTTATCTTTGCACATTGTGCCCCAAGCTTCTTTGTCTTCCTTGTGTTGTTCATGTGCTTGCGCAAACCTCAAACTCCAATAATCTCCTCCAAGTCAATATAGAGAAAAGAATTATTTTTTTTTACATCTAATTGGCAAATGGTTCACCTTCTAGATGTTGCTACTCCAATGATTTCCCTAAAAGAACTTGGAGAAGCTTGTAGAAGGTAGAAAAGTGTGTTTCGAAGCGACGAAGTTTGGTCTATCTAACTGGCACAGGACCAGCCCTTGAGCTTATGGAGACTCAAATAGACCTTATAGGCATGCAATAACTGCAAAGAAATGCACTATGTATTTTGGAGCATCAAGGAGAAAGAGTCGATACAAAACAAATAGGTTCGCATGTCAACTAGCTCAAAAAACTTACTATCTATGGAAGAGACAATGAACTTCAAATGCCCATGGCGACCAACGTGATTACAATTAGAAAAAATCTTTTTATGGGAGTGATACACATAGGGTTCAGTGTATAGAATGCATAAATCTATAAGGAATAAGCAAAATATGCTATATGAATGAATCAAACACTCAACGGTAGTACTTCCTATTTTTCAGGAATACACAAAGATTGACCCCGAGACAGAAAAACTAAGATTTCTCCCAATCTACTAAACCAAATGCTATCCAAATTTATACTAATAAATTAAACACTAATACCTTTCCAATGAGCTATCTTGCACTCAATTTGGAGATCTGTAGAGAGAGCAGCAGCCTCTCCAAGATTACTGTTGGCAAAGAAGATGATGCAAAAAATTGAAGGAGCAAGACAATGATGGCCACAAGTGTATGTATATTGCTTCCATGTATTGTACAAGCTATTTCAAGTCTTTATATAGACTCTAGCAGTCTTCCACAACTTCTACAAGTGAATTTTGAATTCAAATAAAGATGGGAATGGTTGTTGGAGGGAATCAATTCACTTTCCTATAATCTAGGAAAAGTGAAGATCTAGTTTGATCTACTTTTAGGTGATTGATTGCTTGATTGAATGCCACTCAACCACCACAAATTCGTGGGATTTGGGCTATATCTTTCTACCTTTACATGTGTAAATTTCAAGGCTTTTACAATGGTAAAAGATCCATGAAAATTCTTTTTTTAAAAAAGTACAATAAGTGAGCATAAATAAAAGAATTGTCCAACGGATATTCTTTCGATGTGATAGCCTTTGATGTAGATCAAATCCACCTCAAGCATAGTGTAAGCTTGATGTTCCAACAACTCCCCCTCAAGCTAAAGTATGCTTGAGTCTTCATTCTATGATAGGTTGAATATCTACCATAGCTTTGAATCTACAAAGCTTTATTCCATCAAGTGCCTTCATCATCATATCTACTACTTGCTTTTCAGTAGGAACAAACGAAATGTCAATCTCCTTTGCCATGACCTTCTCTCTGATGAAGTGGTAATGAACCTCTATGTGTTTGGTTCTTGCATGGAAAATAGGGTTTTCCGCTAGATGCATGGAACTTACATTATCTCCAAATATGTGAGGTTTCGAACTCACAAGTCCCAAATCTATATACCATGCCTTTAACCATATTGCCTCTTGAGTTGTTATGGTCAAGCCTCTATACTCTGCTTCCGTCGAGGATAAAGTAATTGTTGGTTGCTTCTTGGAACTCCATGACACTAGCTTTGAACCTACAAATGCTAAGTAACGAGAAGCACTTCTTCTATCATCCTTAGCTCCTTCCCAATCTGCATCTAAATAGATTTTGATATCCTAATCTGAAGAGTAAGGATAGAATATACCTTCATTGGTCGTGCCTTTGAGATACTTAAGTACTCTCTTAGTTGCATCCATGTGTAGTCTTCTTGGCGAGTGCATGAATTGACTAAGCACTCCCACACTATATGAGATGTCTGCCCTTGTATGAGTAGCATATATCAAGCTATCTACTAGGCTTTGATACTCTTTAATGTCTTCGATTTTCTCACCTTCATAAACACTAAGTTTATGATTCATCTCCGAGTTTAGTATGTACCACCTTGCTTGAGCATCCCTTGCGCACCAAAGTGTGAGATTATCTGTCTCCTCTTGGGTAGGTCCTCCTTTGGATCTTGGAATGAGCATAGCTTCATCATCGGCTACAATTCCATAAAGATTTCTACCTTGCAAATAGACCTCCATTTTGATTTTCCAAGCCCTGTAAAGCCGCATAGTTGTGTCGATCAAGCTTCTCGATCATTGAGGGAGAGCCCTCACCCATCTTGATCTAGCTCTAGTACCACTGAACTTGGAGAAGCTTGTAGAAGGTAGAAAAGTGCGCTTCGAAGCGACTAAGTTTAGTCTAGCCAACCGGCTCAAGACCAGCCCTTGAGCTTAGGGAGACTCAAATAGACCTTATAGGCATGCAACAAGTGCAAAGAAATGCACTATGTACTTTGGAGCATCAAGGAGAAAGAGTCGATACAAAACAGATAGGTTCGCACATTAACTAGCTCAAAAAACTTACTATCTATGGAAGAGACAATGAACTTCAAATGCCCATAGAGACCAACGTGATTAAAATTAGAAAAAATCCTTTTATGAGAGTGATACACATAGGGTTGAGTGTATAGAATGCACAAAAGTATAAGGAATAAGCAAAATATGCTATAGGAATGAATCAAACACTCAACAGTGGTACTTCTTATTTTTCAAGAATACGCAGAGATTGACACCGAGACAGAAAAACTAAGATTTCTTCAATTTACTAAAGCAAATTATATGCAAATTGATAAGCATAAACTAAACACTAATAGCTTTCCAATGAGCTACCTTTCACTCAATTTGGAGCTCTGTAGAGAGAGCAACAGCCTCTGCAAGATTACTCTTGGCGAAGAAGATGATGCAGAAACTTGAAGGAGCAAGACAATGATGGTCACAAGTGTATGTATATTGCTTCCATGTATTGTACAAGTTATTGGTGCAATTCAAACCACCAATTGATGTTTTGGATAAAGACTTGAAGTCAAAGAATGAATAAAAGATTGGTTTATGAAGCTTGAAGATAGTGCATGTTCAGAAGATAAAGACTAGTATACATATGTACATTAGTTTGGAGTTAGCTCACATATGCCTTTTGTATGGTCATGAGCTTGTACATATGTGCCTATATATACAATTGAAGTCGGGGCAGGTATGAGAGAGCAAGAGATTAGAAGAATTAGAAGTCATTAGACACATCAGAAGTGAGGAAGAACTCTCTCATGATTCAGATGTAAAGTTTTGTAAATAGAAGGAAAAGTTGTACTCGATATTTTGTTGTGTTCTCCTTCTGTGCTTGATCAGTTCAAGAATCCTTTTGTAGACGTCTAATTCCATAGTTATTGAGTCTATGGTTAAAGTTTGAGAGCCTAATTGTAAACAGGCTCAGAGAATTATGTGTCGGAACATTTGTATGTGAAGAAGTGTTGAGTCTCTTCTGAAACACGCGCAATCTCGATGGTCAAAGAATTGATCAGTTCTCAGTGAACAGTGTAAAGTTTTGCACAAATGAGGAGTCAAAATCTAAGTTGGAAGCTAAGACATCTATGGCTAAAATCATTTGCTGAAAGGGGTTCTAGTTTGGGAGAACCATGTGTTAGAAGTTGCAGGTGTCAGAATTGACTATACAGGAGAACAATTTTAGACATAGGTGAACTATTTGATCCATTTCTCAAGATATACTTAATCTTTTGAGATGATTTAACTTGGAGAAGGTGCGCAAACTATAGATGAAACCTTCTGCAAAGTTTTCTCAAAAACTTTACACATTTGATCAGTCAATGAGTGACTTATGTGCAGCAGACTTTCTGAGTGGTGACTCTCTTCACATTTTGTTCAAGATTATGATATATGAGTATTGATCCTCCAAATTGGTAAAGGTTTTGAGTTGTTCTTGATATAGAGGTGCTCTAACATCAAGGTGGTAAGGTTTGTAAGGTTCGGTACGCGTTCGATTCGCGGGAAGAACCTTACGTTGGAGGTAAGGTTCGTAAGGTTCGTGCATTAAGATTATATATATATATATATATATATATATATATATATATATATATATATATATATATATATATATATATATATATATATATATATATATATATATATATATATATATATATATATATATATATATTTGCTAATGCGTAATAGTAATTAGTAATAGCATTATAGGCTATAGGCTATAGCTCTCACTTCTAAGCTATCTAAATATCTATTGTCCACATCAAACATTGATGATTGTTTAAACTTCAAACTTCAAACTTTAACATCCTCAATTCAAGTAACATAAATCAAAGTTCTATCTCTAGAGCCTAGCCTCTTTGAAAATTGAAATTCCAATGTCCACCAAAATTTATACAATGAATATGAAAGACGAGAAATTTAATACACAATGCACATTTACAATCACATAAATATGTCTCATGACCCATGTAATTATGAAAAAGCATACTTCTGCCATCAACACATCAAACATGATACATCTATCATCAATGTATATCTAAGAACAAAATATCAATCACAAATTCACAATATCTGAAATAGTCTGAACCAGTGAACTCTGAATAATCACAATGAACATGTCCATATAGCAGTAAGTACTAAGGACTCAGGAGCCCTAATCATCAAAATCCATCCCCTCTGATGAAGAAGATGAAGAGGATGATGGAATATCTCCCCTAGCAGTGACATTTCCATCATCATCATACTCTGGCTCTACAATGGGAATAAAATGGAGACTCTGGTAATGTAGCCGCATCATCATCCCCCTCAAGTGGATCTCCTCGACGTCGGGGCTACAGTTTACGCCTCCTAGTATATACTGGTGTTGCACTCGTGGATGGAATATCAGCCTGAGATTGAGGCTGAAGCCCCAACCCACGTGCACGAGCACGTGTCACCCTCCGATCAATGCTCTCTAACTCTGTATGGAGCATACGATATATATCTTCCTGCTCGTCTATGATAGTCGTAATCTCTTCCTCTTTCTCCATGGCACTCTCGAACATAGTAGGTGATATCTGCATGGCATGTATGATGTCCACAAAACAATATTATGGTTTATATTGAACAATGTTTGAAATTAAGAGATACATTGAAATTTGAAAGTTTTAATACCTGTTTGGGACCATCTGTTTTACTTTTCAAGTCATGAGCAAGTTTCAAATTGGCCTTGCAAAAGACCAATCTCTCTAACTGTTGTAAACTCAGCCTATTCCTTAGTATTGTGTGAATAAGGGAATAGGCACTCCAATTGCGTTCACACGCACTAGATGATGCATCCTATAAAAAGAATTTAAGAAATACTCAATGTTTGAAACTTTGATGTCAATGCCAATTTAATGGATAGTGGACATGCGATCTATAATGATTCATCTCATTGACAAATTTCAAAACATAGTACATACCTGAGATAAAACTCGCAATGCAAAAGGAGCCATACATGGATGGCCATAACCATAGTGTTGCCACCACTCCAATGGCTGGGATGTTACCTCTTTGCGCATGGATGTGCTACGTGCATATGCAATGCCGATGTTCCCCATTTAGCCTGTAAACTCTCGATCAAAACGTAGCTGCTCATCTGGGGGCATAACACATTGCATATACTCATCCTTCATCTGTCGAAGTGAAGCCTCTGACCATAAAGACGGACTCTTGAAATATGGATACAAGAGTGTCGCAAACCCATGTATGGGCCTAGACAAATATGTCCACCTATAATCCACTAGGCGCAATATATCATCCTTCTTGTAAGTACAAAACCATAAATGTAAATATATATTATAAACATAGCTATTTAAAATTAGCATGGGACATTGAAATTTAATATAAATACCTCTCACGAGACAATGTCGTAGATTGTGCAATGACTTGTCTCATCTGCATGTAGAAGTGATAAACAAGGCCAAGTGTGGAACCCTCCTTGTCCACTATCCGCAAACGTATATGAATGCTCTTCAATGTAGGCAATATGCATCCAATCTCTGTCCAAAAATCCTCATCGAGCACTTTCCTTTGCACATAGCGTGCAATCTCTATCTCGGCCTGTGGTAATGTTGTCCATCTCCTATCTATCATAGTGACGCGCAAAGCATTCATGACTTGTTGTAGTCTACATAATACTAGATACATGTAGCCAAAACGTGTCTCTGCGGGACGGATCATCTCTATGGTGTTGTTTGCTCGGAAAATGGATAAAGCTTGATGATTTTTTCGTATGAAGGTCACAATACGTTTAGCATCATTCAATATAGGCTCAATCCATGGAAGCTTGCCTATGTCTTCCATCAACAGATCAATGCAATGGGCTGCACATGGGGTCCACACTATACTAGGGAATTCTTGTTGCACTTATTCTCCCATTCTCTTGCAATTGGATGCATTATCAGTGACAAATTGTACCATATATTGGGGACCAACATCAATAATAGCATTCTTAATGTGCTCAAATATGAATTCCCCTGTGATACAAACACCTGCTTTACTGGCATCCACAGCACGAAGAAAATACGTACCTAAACAAGAAGAGACAAGGATGTTGATTATATGGCGACGGCGTGTGTCACTCCATCCATCCGATATAATGGAACATCCATAAGTCATCCAACCTGTTTTGATGGGCTCTAAAAGAACTTCAATCCTTTCCTTTTCTTCGTCTAGCATGGTCGTGCGTAATCTTTTATAGTCCACACCATACCAGTCATCACAAGGACCCACATGTGCAATGGCTTTCACCATTCTCCTCCATGCATCAGTACGCACCACATTGAAAGAGAGATTGCACTCAAGAATGCATCTCTCTATCTGTATCTCAGCAACCTTTTGGCGTTGCCTCTGGATTGCGGACGATACAAATGCAGTGTCAATTCCATGTCTAGGACGCTGTGAAGGTGGCATGGTGATGGACTCCTCTTCTGCACTATGAGTCCGAGTAGCAGTAGTTGTAGCACTATGACACTCCATCATCTCGATATCGACCAAAGCCAAATCACGACGACGTGCACTACGAGCATCTTCTACCAAGGCATGCTCACGTCTTACGATTTGAGCAACCTCTGGAGGAACTTTATCACATGCAGAAATACCCATTCCTCCTAACCCGGACACATGACGTATAAGCCATGTAGTAGTGGTAGTGAACGACTTAGTGCAATACTTGCACGTCCACTTTCGAGTGCCAGAGCCTGAGGTACTTTGACTATTTGCCAAAGAATGGCTAAGGGTATGAAGCTCCCACACGGCATTCATGCTTCGAGGCATTTTCAATAATGATGCAATACTAGGAGTCTAGGACTGATGTGAGAGTCGTGACACAATGATATATGGGCTCGAAATTGGAATGTGTGGGCTGAATGGATTGCCTCAATGCCTTGAGAATAGTCTTCCCACGAGCCACTAGTAAAAATTACTTAGATTACTAGGCTAAGGGCTTAGGGCTACAAGCTATGGTGTCCATATGTATTATGGGCCATGGCAAAGATGAAGGGCAGCGGGCTGAATGTGTGCACTGTGGAAATTTTGAGTACAGGACCGAGGTGCAGCTCAAGCTTAGCGATGATGGTGCTGGGTGCTCTGATGGTGCTGAGTACTAGTGAGTAGAGGGCTCAAGGCTGGTAATACCTTTGCTACTCAAGCTCAATAAGTATTAAGGATGGCCTAAAGAAGCTCACGGACGGCAGTTGAAACGAAAAATGAAGCTCGCGGATGGCAAATGATCATGACTCATTAGGGCACACTTATCGAAATAACTCCCTGGACAGTCTTGGACAAACTGATCGAACCGAAAACGTACCGCATGAACCAAACCGCAAAACGAACCGGACCGAATCGGTTCGCGAACCGAATCAACAGAGTCTAACATCAAGCATAACTTGTTCTTTTGGAGATTAACACTCTCCATCAGTGGTATCAGAGCAGGAATCATCAAAATTGAAGAAAGGAGGACCCTGACTACTGCAGTATACAAAAATCATCACTTGAAGCTTCAAGAAGATCAAAAGGAACTTTATTCAAAGTAAAGGTACACTTATTCCTCATAAAGTTTGAAGAATTTAATACACGGGTGAAAAAAAGATGGGAGATTCTCGTCAGATAGAGAAATTGGATAGAGAAAACTATCCAGCATGGTCAACGAGGATGGAAGCTCATTTCATGAGCAAAGATTTGATAGGCTACATTACAAGTGAAGAAGAAAAACCAGAATTCAGAGATCCTAGTGTTCCAACTAGGGATGAACTCTCAGATTTGAAGACTTGGATGAAGAAGGATGCTCAAGCAAGGAGCATTATTTACATGGGAGTCAATGACTACTTGCTACCTCATATTAGAAGCCCTTAAAGTGCAAGTGATATATGGAATGCTTTGGCGGAGCATTTCCAAAACACTACAAAGTCAAGGAAGGCATCTTTGTGGGCAGAGTTTACCACATTCAAGAAGAAGGCCTCTCAATCCATTTCAGATTATGTAACAAGAATGAAGGACATTGCACATGCATTAGGAGCAATTGAGGAGGATAAATTGGTAAGACAAATCCTCACATGTTTGAGAGGAGATGAGAAATGGAAGCCATTCATTTTGTCTACTGAATTCTCACTAGATCGTTTCACTCCTAATTTAAATGAGTTGCTAGGACACATGCTAACTTTTGAGCAGGGTGTCAAAGGTGATGGTGATAAGAGTGCAGGTCAAGCAATGTATTCAAAGGATAAGAAGAAGAATAGCAAACGCAAGCAACAAGCAAATGAAGATGAAGGTACAACTAGCCAAGCCAACTTCCTAAGAGGAAGAGGAGGTGGCAAAGGTAGAGGAAGAGGCAGGAGCAATAAAGATGGAGCCAAAGCTTGCTGGATTTGTGGTAAGACAAATCACTTAGCTCATGATTGTTGGCATAATAATCAGAATAATGGAGGATATAATCAGATCTTTAATTCAAGAGGAAGAGGTGGCAGAAATCAAAGAGGTAATTTCAGAGGTAGAGGTAGTAGAGGTTACTTTGGAAGAAATGCAAGTAGAGGATTCCAAAGTCAATCCTACAACAATACCTACTATAATTATGCTTTAGATCAGAAGGAGGATTTAACCTTAATCATGAATGCAACTTGGGAAAGGCAAAGTGAAGACCAAAGAGTCTTCTACATTGACTCAGGATGTAGTAATCACCTGAGTGGTAACATAGCTTTGATGACTGATTTGGAGAACAAGGTAAGTAATCATGTAGTTCAAACAAGTGACAATACAAAGCACAATGTGAAGTCAATTGGATCAGTGAAGGCCAAGGATGGAAGCACTCTTCTGAGTAAGGTCTTATATGTTCCTACAACTCCAAAGAATCTGATAAGTGTAGGACAAATTGTTGAAAAAGATTATGAGGTAAGGTTCACTAATGATGGAGTTTTTGTGGAAGACCCTAGCAATGGGTATAAACAAATTATTTCAGGGAAGAAAGAAGGAAGACTCTTCACATTGAAGATTCAAGGTAATGTTCGTCATGCCTTGTTCACTTATGGAGGACATAAGATCTCTGAGTTAGATCTTTGGCATAAAAGGCTTGGACATTTCAATGAAAGAGGTATTAACAATATGGTTAACAATGCTTCAGTGCTTGGATTGCCTAATGTTGCACGTCAACATATGACATACAAATGTGAGGCATGTCAATTAGGTAAGGATTTCAGTATAAATGGTTCAAGATATTATGTGATTTATGTTGATGATGCTACCAGATGGATCACTATCTATGTGATCAAAGATAAATCAGAGGTATTTATACATTCAAACATTATCATGGGTATGCAGAAAGAATCACAGGTCAAAAGTTGAAGAGACTAAGGTCAGATAGAGGGGGAGAGTATTTCTCTAATGAGTTCAGTGATTACTTATGGAATGCAGGTATAGAAAGGCAAGTTACTTGCAAGTACTCTCCTCAACAATATGGTGTAGTAGAAAGGAGAAATAGAACTCTTGTTGAGTTTGCAAGATGAATGATGAAGGAGAAAAATTTTCCAAATTATTTGTGGGTTGAGGCTATAAATACTACATACTTGGTCAATAGGTTACCATGTAAAGCTTTGCAGGGTATGACACCATATGAGGCATGGTGGGCTAAGA
Organism: Ceratopteris richardii; assembly: GCA_020310875.1. Taxonomy (NCBI): domain Eukaryota; kingdom Viridiplantae; phylum Streptophyta; class Polypodiopsida; order Polypodiales; family Pteridaceae; genus Ceratopteris; species Ceratopteris richardii. The sequence continues at coordinate 75,901,809 of CM035444.1, forward strand.
GACCTACCTTAGATCATTGCAAAGTATTTGGATGTTTGGCTTATGCATATGTGTCATCTCAATTGAGGCACAAATTGGAACCTAAAGCTGGAAAGTATGTGTTCATTGGATATGATGATAAGCAGATGGGATATAGGTTGTGGAGTCCATCCACATAACAATTCCTTGTATCAAAGGATGTTACATTTGATGAGCAAGGTACTTGGTATGCAGGTACAATCAATAGTCATGCAGGTGATGAAGAAATTGTGCGTCAAAAGAAAGGTAAATCAAAGGTTCAAACATTTGATGAAGAAGAGAATAATGAAGTACAGATTGAAGTTGAAGAAGTGCCAAGATTTGATCCAGAATGTGATGAACCTAAAACTCCAAGAAGTGGAGAACTCAAAAGGTCATCAAGACACAAATGGCAACCTACAAGGTATAGCTATGACACTTCTTTTTTGGCTACTAAAGACTATGCTTGCATGATGAAAGAAGATGAAGACCCTTCTACATATGAAGAGGCAAAAGGTAAGGAAAATTGGGAGAAAGCTATGCAGGAAGAGTATGATGCATTGATGGAGAATGAGACATGGGATTTGGTTCCTAAACCAAATAGTCAGAAGATCATTGGATGCAAATGGGTCTACAAGACAAAGAGGTATGCAGATGGAAGTGTGTATAGGTATAAAGCTAGACTTATTGTGAAAGGGTTTTCTCAGACATATGGAATAGATTATGATGAGACCTATAGTCCTATGGCAAAGATGATAACCATCAGGACACTCATAGCCATTGTTGCATGTAAAGGTTGGAAACTATGTCAATTAGATGTGAAGAATGCTTTTCTTAATGGTTATATTTCAGATGATGTTTTCATGGAACAACCAGAAGGATTCAGAGATAAAAGGTATCTAAATCATGTATGTAAGCTCAAGAGAGCTTTGTATGGTTTGAAGCACGCCCCAAGGGCATGGAATTATAGACTTGTGAAGTTCCTAAAGGAATTTGGTTTTCAAGTATCTAAAGCAGATAGTAGCTTGCATGTCAGATTGATCAATCAATGAGTGAGTTATGTGCAGCAGACTTTCTGAGTGGTGACTCTCTTCACAGTTTGTTCAAGATTATGATAATTGAGTATTGATCCTCCAAATTGGTAAAGTTTTTGAGTTGTTCTTGATATAGAGGTGCTTGTTCTTTTGGAGATTAACACTCAAACCATCACAAGTGATTTCAAGTCTTTATATAGACTCTAGGAGTGTTCCACAACTTCTACAAGTGGATTTTGAATTCAAATGAAGGTGGGAATGGTTGTTGGAGGGAATCAATTCACTTTCCTACAATCTAGGAAAAGTGAAAATCTAGTTTGATCTACTTTTAGGTGATTGATTGCTTGATTGAATGCAACTCAACCACCACAAATTCGTGGGATTTTGGATATATCTTTCTACCTTTACATATGTAAATCTCAAGGCTTTTACAATGGTAAAAAATCCATGAAAATTCTTTCTTAAAAAAAGTACAATAAGTGAGCATAAATAAAAGAACTCTCCAACGGATATTCTTTCGACACAATAGCCTTTGATGTAGATCAAATGCACCTCAAACATAGTGTAAGCTTGATGTTCCAACATTCCCTAATCTTGCTCATAGGGCTAAAATTTTCTACATAGTCCATCCCATAGGATTGAGCAAACCCCTTTGCCAAAATCCTTGCCTTGCATGAACCATCATATTTTTCTTTTACTTTATACACGCATTTGTTTTGAGTTACCTTCATCCTTTCTTCTCTTGGCACTAGAATCTGTGTTAATGTCTTCAAGTGCTTTGTACTCCTCTTCCATAGCTTCTTTCCACTCTCTTTGTTTGTGGTCTATTCATAGATGGAGGGCTCTTGATCTTTGATAACCATATATTTGAAATCATAATGCATAGCAATAAAACTATCATAAATAAGCCTTGATATTGTATATTTTACCCTTTTTATTCTCCCTTTGGTGGAATATATCTCCTTTTGCTTGGTGTTTTGATTTCTGTCTTTGATGTTGCTCCCCCTTCTACCATTGTCTCTTCAATATGTTCAACTTCGCGTGCATATTCATCAAGCTCTATCAAGCTTGCCTTCCCTTTATGTATATTCAATGATTGATGAGCTTAATCCATGCTTGAATTCCTATGGATGAATGGGCTGCTAATTTTCAAGCTTTCTTGTACCCTAAATGCATAACTCATCCTCGCCTCTTGAATATCTTCTTCCTATATTGCAACTTTGGGAGCATACCGTAGCTTTAGTTCATCAATTACTACATCTTTGGATATGTTAAGTTCCTTTGTATTAGGGTTGTAGCACATGTACCCTTTTTGCTCCAAAACATAACCAATAAATATACATCTTTCTATTGTAGCATCCATATTACCTCTAAATCCTTGTGGGATATGTGTAGCATACACACCCAAAAATTCTAATGCATGAGAGGTTTGGTTTCCTTCCACTCCATGCTTCCTCAAGTTTCATGTTATGCACTCCTAATATGGGACATCTATTCATCAAGTATATAGCAATAGATACAACATCTTCCCTATAGGTTAATGGAACCCCATTTTATTTGGGAGTATACCTACAAGTGATTTGTATCTTGAACCCTTGGTCCTACAAGAAATCAAAAAATGCATTGGAGAAGTATTCTCCCTCTCCATTTGACCTTAGGGTTTTGATGTAGCAACTTGTTTCCTTCTCAATTTAAGCCTTGAATTCCTTTTAAACACGTCAAATGCATCTGATTTTTGCTTTATACCATATAGCCACACTTTCCTTGAATAGTCATCTATGAAGGTCACAAAATAATTGTTACCTATAAGAGAGGACTCCGTAGTTGGCCCATACATGTGTGCACAAGGTCTAACACAGCATGTGCTACATATCCACTCTCTTTGAAGGGCTTCCTAGTATATTTGCCTGGTTGGCAAGCATTATAAATCTCATGCAACATATATATTGAAAAATGTGGAAAACCACTTACCAATTGCATCTTCTCGATGTCCTTAAGCCTTTGAATGTTGATGTGGCCACACATCTTGTGCCATAGATCCAACACACATCTTGTGCCATAGATCTAAGTCTCTAATCTTCTTGTCTCCATAGGTGATGAACCTCTCTATGTTGTAGTTTCCCATAGCATTTGAGACTACCTAGTAGCTCCCAATCTCTACTTACATGTGATAGATGTGCGAAATAAGTATATATTACCTCCTCACAAGAGCCTTCACTTTTCAAGTATGCACATAATTTCTGTCTTTTTTTGCCAAACATATATACACTTTTTTATTACTAGTACAAGCATCTCAAAGTTTGGTATAGATCTAGCAAAGCTCGTATAGGTATTTTAGTTCAACTTTTTTTAGAATAATCAATTTTATGCATCAAGGTATAGTCATTGGCCATGGTTGAAATCAATGATGTATTTCGTATGTTGGCTATTGACGATAAGGTGGATGCTTCTAACTACCCATTGTGGTCATACATGATGCATCATGTATTGATAGCAAAAGGCTTTGGGAATATTATGCCAAGTGTTGAAATACATCTTCCACAGCTACAAATGTTATGACAACAAGTGATGCAGGTGGTGAAAAAGATAATGATATTTCTTTTTCCTATTATGGTTCGAATTGCACCTACTACATAGCACCTTTTTTGGGGTGGCAAAGATGCACATGCACATGCATTGATATATTTGTCTATCAAATGTGCCATTATTCCTCAGATTTGCTCATACAAAACAACAAAAAGATGCTTGGGATACTCTTACTGCACTATATCAAGCAAGAAATGAGGCTTGTGTTGTTTATCTTTGAAAATGATTGGAAAGTGAACACATGAATGAAGGAGATTCAATGGACACTTGTTTGACAAAGATCAAGGATTTGAAAGAGCGATTCATTTTTGCTAATGAAATCTTGCTAGAGAGAGTTTACTCATGCAAAATGTTCTTAATGGTCTTCCATTTTCTTATTAGAGTTTTGCTTCTACTCTTCCTCTAGTGATGAAAGCAAATCCAAATGCCTTAATTTTTGCAAAATTAAGTCTTTGTTTTGTTATAAGAAGATCAATATAGACTAAACAAGTCAATTATGCATGTTGCACATCAACCTTTCTTGGCCAATCAAAAGGGAAAAGGTAAATGGAGCTTGTCTAGTAGCATAAATTTGCTAACGTTATAAAGACAAAGATGATAAGAAAACAGAAAAGAAAAAATAGACTTGCAAGAAATGTAAAGTAAATGATCATGTCATTAAATATTGTCCTAAACTGGCTATAAAAGAGGCAAAGAAGAAAGAGACTTGACTGGTTTCTCACCTAAAATTGAGTCTATTAATCCTATTCAAAATGAAGAATGCACATTTACTACTAATTGAAACTATGACCCGTCTTCCCATGAGTAGTATATGTCTTTAGTAGACTCTGATGTTTGGCACTTTGATCGCGGTGCAACCAAACATATTACCTCAATGCAGTTTTTTTGCTTCACTCGAGTTTGCTCCCATAGGGAATAGTATCACATGTGCAAATAAATCCTCTTACCTTGCGTTGCGAGTTGGAGAGATCATTCTTACTACTATTGATTGTAGTTCTCTCAAACTATCAGATGCCTTGTATATGCTTTGGATCAAAAAAATTTATTATCAACTTTTGCACTAGCCAAAATTGGCTTAGTTGTTAAATTTATTCATGACAGATGGGCAATTCATGATCTCTGAAATGATATCATGGGTTTTATAAGTTCATAAATTATGCAAAATCTGAGAATTATTCAACGTGTAGTTCATGACTCTCAAGCTATTTTAGATGTAAAACTTTGGCATGGATGCTTCTTTCATCTATATTTTGCTAGTTTGTTTCACATATAGAAATCTAAATTGGTATTCTCTTTATCCAAACTTGAGACACTTTCTAAGCATGTTTGTGAAGGTTGTATTTGGGTAAAATGTAGCATCCACCAAAGATGGTTCAATTAGAGTTGCACTTAAATTGCATTGTATTCATAGTAATGTATGTGGTCCTATGCAATCACCTTCATTTAGGAATTACATATACTTCGTGACTTTCATTGATGAATTTTTTGTAATGCATGGATTTATCCATTGAAAGTGAAGTCTCAAGTGCTGATGTGCTTTAAACAAATCTTGGTTATAGTTGAAACTCTATCAACATGTAAAATGGACACCCTCCATTTGTGATCGAGGAGGGAATTATATGTCTTCTGAGCTCAATGCATGTCTGGATGAGCTTAGGATAAAACATAAATGTACAATGTCACATACACCTTAACAAAATGAGGTTCTTGAGAGGAAGAACAAGTCTTTCATGGTAGTGGTAAGGTGTATGATCAAGGTGTATGATCAAAAGACAAGCTTTATCACATAACTTTTGGCTTAAGGTTGTTATGCATGCAATATATGTACTTAATAAGTATCCCAACAAAGCATTGTATCCTATCACTCCATATGAGGCTTGACAAGGTCTCAAGCAATCTATCACTCCTGTATGTAATTTTTGTTATCTAGCATATGCATTAGTGCCTAAATAATAGAGCAAAAAAATGGGATAATAAGGCTATGAAATGTATTTTTATCGAATACACTTTTGAAAGCAAAGGCTATCATCTTTATCATCCTTAGACTAAACACATTCTAACCTTATGTGATCTTCTTTTTGTGGAAGATGCAATTCAACCCTTACTTTCATGTACCAAGGAGACATCAATCAACTCAATGGAAATATGTGATGCTTTATTGTCTCTTTTAACAGGAGGACAACCAAACATTACTCTAATGAGGAAATTTTTCAACCTATATAAGTTTCAAACAATGATGAATATCATTATATTTCTGATGTGGATTTACATGTTGCACTTATTGATGAGAGATCTTACATTTAAGAAGCAAAAACTATGTCTACATGGCTAGTGCACGCTGCATACTTTACGAGATAGCAAGTTACATGCACCTTTATCATATTGTACTTGTTCTTGCTCTCATAATGCTTCTTTTGCATCAATTATTATGCAATGGTTGTCCTTAATCTTCATGATGAGAATGAGCGTGTTTCTTTTGATGAAGCATAAAAATCAAAAAACTTGGATGCCATTATGAAGAATGGTACTTGATCTTTGTGTGACTTGCCACCTAGAAGAAGAACATCAAACATAAGTGTGATGGAACAGTTGATACATATAAGACTAGGCTAGTTGCCAAAGGTTATGCTCAAGAGAAGAGCATTGCTTTTGACTAGACATTTGCTCCCATGTGCTAAAAGACAATCGTTAGTACAATATATGCACTTGCAACTTATCATGGTTGAAATGTATATTAGTTGGATATTGAGATTGCATGTCTTAATTGTGGTTACATGAACAAGTATATGTATTTTGACTCCATGATTTAGTGTAGAAACAGCATGAAAACAGAGTACACAAAGGTATTATATGGATTGAAGCAAGCACCACATGCTTGATATGAAAAGGTACATGCCTACTTGCTAACACATGGATTTGAGAACAATCTAATAAAGAGCATCTTAGATGTTAAGTATGCAGACGATATATATCTGATCATTGTTGTATATGTTGATGATACGTTGCTCATTGGTCCTCACAAGAAGCAATTGCTAAATTTAAGATTGATTTGCATGCCTCTTTTGAGATGTAAGACTTGGGGCATTTACATCATTATTTAGGCATTTGGTTTAAGCAAGTTGATGGAGGGGAGTGAAATTGTGTCATTTTTTCCCTAAAGATAGAAAAGCTATTACCACTCCCATTTAGGTTGATTCTTCACTATGCAGCAAATACATGTGATGGTGTTTTGTATCAACAAGTTATTGGATGCTTGATTTACTTATGCATAACCTAACCTAATATTAAATTTTTTCTCTCATATTAGTAGGTTTATGCATAGCATAAATTTCAAGCATAAGGAGGAGGTTAAGCATATTTTTCGCTAGATGAGTGGTACTCGACTACTGGGATTGTTTTATCCCAAGGGGGATCATTACAACCAGATTTACATGCTTTTTCTTACTCAAATATGGTTGGTTTCTATGATGCTCATTTATCCTCCAATGGTTTTTGCTTCAACATGGTAGCTCATGCATATCTTGGTTGAACAAGAATTTTGTTTTTAAAGACCACAATCAATATAGAGAAAAAAATGAAATAGAGACATCAGAGAGAATAGACAAAGCAGTAGGGAGATGAGCAAAGCTCCACATATATTCAATACATCCCAAAATATGAAGTACATGAATGTTACAAAGAAACAAAGGTTGCATATATATATGCATCAATCTGTGGCATTCCTTCATAACTTCACAATCTCCATGAAGTGAAGAGAACTCCTCCAGATATAAATAGGCTCCAAGCTCATGACCACCTTGTAGAAGAAAAATCATAAAACCTTGCTACTTATCATTCTTTGAGGGAGTTGAAACCTTAACTCCACTCCACAAGGTTGAAGAAGACCTCCACTAAGCCTAGCTCTCAAAATTGAGTGTTTTAAAGGCACCATAGGCTCTTCTTTGCATAATGCCTATGCTTTTTGGAGAATTTACCTTGCTTTTGGTGAGTTTTTTTATCTTTTTTAGATGAAAAGCATATATTGAAAAGCAAAAGTGCATGTGAAAAGCAAAATTAGGGTTTTGGTTTTGATAAGATTATGTTGCAAACCTTTTCACAAAGGCTCTACTTAGGAAGAAGTTTGAAGCTTTTCACAAAGCTTTGGGCTTACTTCTTTTTGTGGATTGATTGCATTCCATATTGCATGGCACTCTTTGGGCTTACTTCGTTTTGTGGATTGATTGCATTCCATATTGCATTGCACTTCCTTATGCATGAGTTCTAGCTCCTTGTTCACTACGTCACTCACAAGGGGATTTGTTGATATGTTTTTGTAGTGATATTTGTGAAAACACTTAAGACTGGGTGCTTGGGCACTTGTCACTCTCTGTAGAAGTTTTTCTTCATCTTGTATATATGCTTAGAATCCTAAAGCTCTACTTACTTTTTACATTCACTTTGTAATACACTCACTATTGTGCTCCAAGCTTCTTCTTTTTCTTCCTCATGTTGTTTGTGTGCTTTATAGTTTCCAAAATCCAACAACAAATCATGCTGAGGAAATCATAATGGGATATCATAATTGAGCTTGGAAATTGCCCATCATGTGCTCCCACATATGTCATGATTGCTATGGAGAAAGCGTGATCTCCTTGACAAAATAGAATTGTTGCTAGAGAAATATTTTTTCTTGGAAAATCCTCTTTTTTCCTTAGAATTATTTGAAATTGTTTGCATATTTGAGATCCTCTCCATTAATTATATAGGCTTGTAGTTTTAGATCATGCAAACGAAGATGGATGAATAAACCCACAACCAAGGTCTACAATTGACAGGCTTTTTACCTATCAAGGGTCATTTTGTCCATCAAAAATGAGCATTCATTATTGAAAACTGCTTGTCACATAACAGTTCAGATTGATAATTTTCTTGTCATTTTTTATACATCTATATGTATATTATATTCCTATGTCCTCTATAGACATCAAAAATTCTCATATGAAAGGTACAAGCAAAATTTTACTCTTCTGTCCAACGAGCTTGGCCTAATGGTTCACACCTTGAACTTTGTGGGAGGGAGTCCTAGGTTCAAATCTTGCTGGTGGACATATCTACTGGAATCCACAAGTTGATGGGTGACTCCCTTACGTGGTTGGGTTTGTTTTATTTCCACTTTATTGTAACTTCAAAAAAAACAAAAAACTTGTCGTATGACATTCGGTCCTTCGCATCAAATTTAGGCCCTGCCCACAGAACGAATATAGTGCGTGTGGACAACCCACATAGCATCATGTGGCCAGAAACGTGAGGGGAATTCTCTCTCTCTCTCTCTCTCTCTCTCTCTCTCTCTCTCTCTCTCTCTCTCTCTCTCTCTCTCTCTCTCTCTCTCTCTCTCTCTCTCTCTCTCTCGGACGTCACTTTGTCCCAATCAACCGTAGAGGAGACAATTTGTAGCATACAAGTGAAGCCCATCATAAATAATAATCACAGTAAGAAGAAATGAGTCTGCACAGAGAAAAAACTGCCGAGCTTGGTCACTTAAACATAGCGAATGAAGAATCTGCACATTCGGCTTGAAATAAACACTTCCTCAACCAACCATGCACAGCTAAAAAGTGTTAAATCATTTTCATGCAGCCAAAGAAAGAATCTGTACATTCAACTTGAAGCAAAAACATTCCACATCGAACCCCTTTCTTCTCAGTCAAATTCTGCAAATAGCATCCGTCCCTAACACAAAAATACTACAACTTGGAACCAAAATTAAATATCATATTTGCATTATGATTGAGCTTTTCTGCGTTACTCCATCAGCTAACACTATTAGAGCCGGAGCCAATTGGAAGCCATACAAAGCACCATTGCATGAAAAATGCGCGTTCAAATGAAATAGATTCGAGACAGTAACCAGATCAATGTAGTACAGATAACCAACATCCTTCATTCCAAGAAGGAGAGCTGATATAAGAATGTGCGAATCAATCAGATGGTGTAACAAACAAATGACTCTAAAAATATATTCACATGGCTTATGAGCATACACTAAATTATTCTCGAAGGTTTTATCCAATGTCAGAAAGAATGAATACCCTAAGAAGTGGCAACGAAGTAATTTCATGGCATCTTTTCATAACTTTTCACATCAGATGGAACTTCAAATAGCAATAATACACAGATGCCAATCATTAATTGATCTGCAAAAATGGATGAGATAGAAGACTCTAAAAGGCATATGCTGTGAATAACAGCGAGAATGTGATGCACGAAACAGTCCAGGATAAGCATATGACATGCACTTAAACTTGTGTAGCAATGGGCTGCACGGAAGCTCCCGTAGTAAGGAATGAAAGCAGACCTCCGGAAGCGGGAACTTCTTCATCCAAGAAAAAGTCATCAGGTACGCGGAATGCAGCATGTACGCATATGATCGCTGCCCCCAACATGGCAGCGGTAATAAGCACGGATCCGACATTAGTCATGAAGACTACGATGATAGATAGTAATCCCATGAGGACTAACACCTCCCTTTCATTGAATGTACGATTGAAGAGTACGAGGGGCGTGGTGCGAAGGACATACATGAAGATCCACGCTGCGAGGAGACCACAAAGTAGGAAAAGAGAGGCGGGGTTGGAGATCAGAGTTAGGGCAAGTACCGCAGTGAAGAGAATAGCGTAGTTGAGACGGAAATATGCAACGTTCTTCCGAATGCGACCAGTCGCGTCGGAGAGGGAATCCGGCTTGGCGAAGGAGGTGCGATCTACGAGCTCGCGCCATGGCCTGCTTTGAGAGACCGCGTGCTGCCAATTCTCTGAGATGCGACCTAGGAAGCCCCGGAAGGCCGCAGCTCTGGAGGACGACACGGCCGATCCGATCCCCGTCGGCGCTCCCCCCGCGGGAATGGTGTCGTGTGTAGCCATTGCAGAACGGAGACGAGGCAGACGCAGAAAGGTAAAGCTTCGGGCAACGGAGGTAGACACGCAGGCTTACAGAAAATGCAAAGCAAAATGAACCAGAAATCGAGATTGGTAAATGGGTCTTGAAGTTTTTCTTCCTATATTCTGCAGGAACCGTAGCGTGACCGTGTAAGAGCTGTTCTATCCCGGTGACCCACGCGGTCACCTGAAGACCATTCCATACTCTTTTTTTAACTAGAAAAAATTAGGGTCGTTTCATCCAACAATGCTTCCTTTGAGAGGATCGTCCCTCAAACTGCAAGATATTTTCAAAGGTATGCCAAAGTGACATTGCCTTGAGCACAAAAAGAAGAGATGTCTTAAGTCCTCATTACCACATAAGCATCTTTTGCACCATGGGAGTAACCTGCAGATTTTGCTAGCCATGGCATTGGTCCAAATTCCTCGATGGAGGATTTGCCACATAAGCAACAACTTTTTTATCTCGATGAGTGAATGCCAAAGTGACTAGAACTTAAACTCCCATCGCAAGTTCGACCAATTAGATCGTTTCAAATTCAATGGTGCCCGAACGAACTTTGAAAGATTGACCAATTCATATCCGCCAAATCTTTTTTTTTTTAATATAAAGGAAGTTCCACATTAGCCTACTCTCCCGGACTTGAATTAAATAAAGAAAAATACAAGAGAAGGGGACTAGTGCCCACGAGACCCCCAAATCCCACAAAGCAGGGGAAGCTTTTACAGAGCTTAGATGGCATTACAAAGAAGGTTAATCACCCTCTCATCACCCTCATGTGGGGCCCACTTGGGTTTAAGCTTGTTATTGGTCAAAAGAAGCACTTGATGATGCCTGAAGGGGGGGGATTTCTTGCAGTTAACAATCCTTTTGCCAAGGAGGAACAATGATTTCTCAATTGACCACTCTTTGGGGGAGTCACCGAAGTTGAAAGCACATCTTTCCCGCCAGATTTTCCATAGGACCTCCCCTCTGATGGCGTTCCAGAGAGTCGCGGAGCAGCCGATCGCTTCTCCCAGCAAGGCTTGCTGCCAACTGAGATGTTTCTGAAGTCTAATTTTCTTTCCAACCATCTGCCAGAGTCTGTTGGAGTTGGGGCAGGTAAATAAGATGGGTGAAACATCTTCGATAGACCGGTAGCAGCGTTTGCACCAGGGAGGAATCCCACAAAATTTGCTAGCCTTAAGGTTGGTCCAGATTCCGCCAAATCTTTTGATATGCTTTGGATTTCTTCACATTTAGTAGAGCTCCCTACATCCTTGTCAGCCATGTATTGGAATGTGAGAAAGCACATCACTCCATCTCCTTTTAGTATATACTTAGTCTTGAAATTGAGCGACATATTTTTGGTGAATCGGTTTGACTTTCATACTCCCTAATTAAGGAGTGACAGTTGTATGCAAAAAGTAAAATATAGCCCACGCTATGGTTTGGTTGGCTAGAACCTTCGCCTCTTGAGGCGGAGGAGGGGGTTCAACCCCCTAGCAATTACATGGACATGTAATAGACTTTAGGCTAGTTTGTATGGTGTCACATTATGGATGTACACCCTCTTGGGTGATGTAGGGTGAGGTGGCATAGATGCCACATGGCATCACTAGGGGCATTATGCCCATTTGGTAGAGGAGGGGAGAGAAGAGTCTCTTGCGAGAGTTAGAAGACAAGCTCAGTAGTTCGGTTGGTATGAACAATTTGTGTCTCTATGTGTACTTCAAATGGAGTTGCAGTCGTGAGTTTGCGATTTTGCGAGCAACACGGCAAAGGAGGCGTCCATATTATATTGGTATCAGAGCAAGCATGTGAGACAAGGGACGGATGAACACGTGAAGTTTGAGGGATTTGAATATGCGCCACTACTATGGAAGGTGCCTAATTTACCCAAGGCACCAAACCTTTTTGGATCTCCATGGAACTACTCTGCAGCACTTTATGGACATGATGTTCTCTCTATCATGCTGTTGATGGTTGTGGGGGTGATCACAACTCCCCTTCAGAGCGTGTGGACAATTGCATGGCTTGGCAGGGATTAATCAACTCTTGCCAAGAGAATTTATGAAAGTATGTACCTTCTTTTCCCACTTCTTTTCACATGTACATCAGAAATCATGGGCCCATGGATCAATGGAACCGTTGAGAATTATATCTGTTTGATGTAAGAAGACAAGTGCTTCCAATGTGGCTCTCTCCTCTGTGGGTGGATACGGTGATCATCGACATGATAGGTAGCATGGTGTGGTTATGGAGCTTATGGGTTTGGCTTCGAAGATTTCAAAATGCCCGAAAGATAGGCTTGTCTGCAAATACATCCAATCTAAAGGATTGATGTGTAGAGCAATAATAATTTTTTGAAGCTTTGATTCATTGCAAGAAATTAGCCATTCAACAAGTACTTTACAGGGTCATGTTCTTTGAACATTTGAGATGAGACACACACTTTCAAAATGTGATACCTAAAGGAAGAATTTTAGAACGTGTGACGCCTACACACGGATGTGAGAGAGGCAAGACGATCATCAAGGCAATGAGCAGCAACAGAATATGATGCTCTCCTATGCGACTTTAGCAAGGACGAGTTATGGCCTCGATTTCCAATTGAAAGGAAAGGAGAAAGGACAACTTCAAATGAGGATGAAGAACAGGCAAGAGAGATGCAAATGAATGCATCTACTGCATATGAAGAGTCCATGAACAAAGAGAATCATTTCATGAACTCTTCCATATCGTGGTTCCAAAGTGAAAGTGCATCGAGCTTCATGTTGATCACACATATTACTATGTTAATCTTGAAAAGGTGTGACATTGAGAGAAGAAATGAAGGGTCTGGGGGGTGAAGCCCTTTGAGGGAAATCATATGCATAGAGTATGAGATATATAATCTCATCTTGAGTCAAAGATTCTCTCAAAATACAACAAAGAATAAGTTGTACGTATCTCCAAAATAGCTCTCTTGCATAATTTTTGTATAATATGTTGGAGCTATTGTTGATATATTTAGGTAGTGATGTGTGTGAACACACTAGGACCGCCGGGGTACTTTTTTCCCTCTTTAGGAGGTTTTTTCCCCCGGCTTGTATATACGCCTATTGCCCTAACGGGTTACTTATCTTTGTACATTCTCTAGTAATACATTCAGTATTGTGTGTTGAGCTCCAAGCTTCTTCTTCTTCCTTGTGTTGTTCGTGTGCTTCCGCTCTCAGTTTAACTCCAACAATTGGTATCAGAGTAGGTCGCCGCTTCATCTAGGGCATCGTCGACACCTCTCTGTTCAACCTCCGAATGCACTATAGCAGCGCTTGTGCAAGCTATTTCGTCTTTTTGTTAAAAAGGTATATACCAGTTTCAGTTCACCAGTATAAGTATCTCGAAGTCTGCTACAAGTTTAGCAAAATTTGTCTAGGCAGTTATGTTCAACTTTTAATGATACAGTCAATTTTTTGCATCAAGGTATTTTAGTCACCGGCCATGGATGAAAGCAATGATGTATTTCGCATGTGGGCCATTGAGGATAAGTTGGAAGTACCAACTACCCATTGTGGGCTTATATGATGCAACATGTATTGGTTGCAAAAGGATTGTGGAACATTGTGCAGGGTATTGAAAAACGTCCTATCACACCTGCAACTGTTAAAACTACAGGTACTGAAGTTGATGTAGAAGGTCTCGAAGATGATGATGTTCTGCATATTCCTGTTCGTGTTGCGGTTTCTGCTGCAACTACTACAGAGCAAATTCGTTGGGATGGCAGAGATGCCTAGGCACATGCATTGATAACTTTGTCTGTCAAACGTGCCATTATTCCTCACGTTTGCTCTTGCAGAACAGCTAAGGATGCTTGGGATACACTTACCACATTGTACCAAGGTAGGAATGAGGCTCGTGTTGCTTACCTCCGAAAACAGTTGGAGAGTAAGCACATGAATTAACGTGATTCTATGGATAGTTTTCTAACAAAGATCAAAGACTTGAAAGAATAGTTGATTTCTACTGATGAGGTTATACGAGATAGCTCACTTGTGTAGACCGTTCTGAATGGTCTTCCTGATTCATATCAGAGTTTTGATTCTACTCTTCGGTTGATGATGAAAGGAAATCCAAATGCCTTGTCATTTGAGGAGTTAGTCTCTGTTTTGTTGTAGCAGGATCAGTCCAGGCAGAATAGGTCCATTATGCATGTAGAAGATCAAGCTTTCCTAGCTAGTTAGAATGGCAAAGGAAAATGGAGCTCTTCAACTAGTTAGCTGAAATCTACTAATTCAACACAATTGAAGAGGGAAGACAAAGATGAAAAGAAATCAGAAAAGCCGAAATTGTTTTGCAAGTACTGTAAAGGAAATGATCATATCATAAAGAACTGTCCAAAACTGGATCCTAAAGAGGCAAAGAAGAAAGAGGTTGGAATGGTTGTTGCAGAGGCCTCTACACCAAAAACAGAGTCTGCTAATCTTGTGCAGGAAGAAGAATGAGTATTTACTAATGTTTGCAGTTTTTACCCATCTTCTCATGAGCAATGCATGTCTGCAATAGACTCAGATGTTTGGTACTTTGATAGTGGGGCGACCAAACATATTACCTCGTAGCATAGTTTCTTCTCTTCACTCGAACCTGCCCCTACAAGGAATACTGTTACATGCGCCAACAACTCCTCTTATCTTGTTATGGGAGTTGGTAAGATCATTTTGACAACTGCTGATGGTGGTTCTTTCACTTTGTTAGATGCCTTGTTTATGCCAGGGATCAAGAAAAATCTATTACCAGTTTCTGCATTAGCCAAGATTACCTTGGTTGTGAAATTTGTTGATGAGAGATGTACAATTCATGATTTGTCAAATGGCAACATGATTATTGCTTCTGGCATTCTATGTCGTGGGCTGTATAAGATCATTGACTATGAAAGATCTGTAAATGATTCGGCATGTGCAGTACATGATTCTCAGGCTATGTCGATGCAAAGCTTTGGCATGCACGCTTTGGTCATCTGAATTTTGCTAGTTTGTTATGCCTGTAGAAATCTGAAATGGTGTCCTCTTTGCTCAAACTTGAGGCACTTGGAAAACATGTTTGTGAAGGTTGTAGTTTGGGCAAAATGCAGCATTCCTCCTTTCCAAAATATGGTTGAGTTCGGGCTACTTAGAAATTGCACCTTGTCCATTGTGATGTCTATGGTCCTATGCATACACCTTTTTTTGGAAATTATCTTTACTTCGTGACTTTCATCAATGATTTTTCCAGGCATGCATGGGTATATCCATTGAAGGCAAAGTCCGAAGTGTTCATATGCTTCAAACAGTTTTTTGTTTTGGCTGAAAATCCATCAGCATGTAAAATGGGCACCCTCCATTCTGATCGAGGGGGGGAATATATGTCTTCTGATTTTAATGCATTTCTGGCTGAACGTGGGATAAAACAATAGTGTACAATGCCATATACACCTCAACAAAATGGAGTTTCTGAATGAAAGAATAGATCACTCATGGAGATGGCAAGGTGTATGATCAAGGGTGAGGCTTTACCACATAGTTTCTGGCTTGAGGCTGTCATGTGTGCAGCATATGTACTTAATAGTATCCCACTAAAGCGCTGTAGTCTATTACTCCATATGAGGCTTGGCATGATCACAAGCCATCTGTTGCTCATCTGCGTGTTTTTGGTTGTTTGGCATATGCATTAGTGCCTGAAAATCATCGCAGAAAAATGGATGATAAAGCGGTAAAATGTATTTTTGTTGGGTACAGTTCTGAAAGTAAAGGCTATCGTTTGTATCATCCACAAACTAAACGAGAGATCTGATATTGAGGAGGCAAAAACTATGCCAAAATGGCTAGTGCAGACTTCGCGTGACAGCAAATTAGACGCACCTCTGTCATATCGTACTCGATCAAGCACTCATAGTGCCTCTTTTACATCAGATTGCTATGCTATGGCTGCATCTAGTCTCTCTGATGAGACTGAGGCTGTTTCGTTTGATAAAGCACAAAATTCAAAAAATTGGATGGTTGCTATGCAATCTAAATATGATGCTATAATGAAGAATGGTACTTGGTCTTTATATGACTTGCCTCCTGGCAAGAAAGCTATTGGCACTAAGTGGGTATACAAGCTGAAGCGTAAACTTGATGGTACAATTGACAGTCATAAGTCTAGGCTTGTTGCAAAGGGTTATGCGCAAGAAAGAGGCATTGATTTTTATGAAACCTTTGCTCCTACTTGCCGAATGACTACTACGCGTAGCATCTGTGCACTTGCAGCTCATCATGGTTGGAATGTACATCAGTTGGACATTAAAACAGCATTTTTGAATGGTGACTTGCATGAAGAAGTGTATGTTTTTCAGCCCTGTGGCTTTGTGCAGACATGGCATGAAAACCAGGTGTGTAGGTTAAAGAAGGCATTATATGGTTTAAAGCAAGCACCATGTGCTTGGTATGAAAAGATACATGCCTATTTGATTGCACATGGTTTTGAGAACAGTCCAACTGAAAGCACCTTATATGTCAAGCATGCTAATGATGTACTTATGATCATTGTGGTGTATGTTGATGACATGCTGCTCACTGGTCCTCATGAAGCATATTGCTGATTTCAAAGTTGATTTACATGCCTCATTTGAGATGTCTGATTTGGGGCATTTGCATCATTATTTGGGCATTCAGTTTATGCACGTTGATGGTGGAATAGCTTTGCGTTAAACAAAATATATTGACACATTAATGCAGCATTTTGGCCTTGAAGACTGTAAACTAATTGCCACTCCTATGGAGACAGGTTTACGACTGAGTATTCATGATGCTGGAGATGCATTTGATGTTGTTCTCTATCAGCATGCTATTGGATGCTTGATTTACTTATGCATTACTTGTCCAGATATTCAGTTTTTTGTCTCACAGATAAGTAGGTTTATGCATTGCCCAGGAGTCAAGCATTGGCAGGCGATTAAGCGCATCTTTTGCTACTTGAGTGGTACTCGACTACTTGGGTTGTTTTATCCCAAGGGGGATCACTGCCGCGAGATTTGCATGCTTTTTTTGACTCTGATTGGGCTAGTTGCTATGATACTCATGTGTCCACTAGTGGCTTTTGCTTCATGCTTGATAGCTCATGTATATCTTGGTTGAGCAAGAAGTAGCCTACTGTGGCCACTTCCAGTTGTGAGGTTGAGTATAGGGCAGCTTTCACAATGACTGTTGAGTGTGTGTGGCTCCAGACGCCTTATGGTCGATTTGGGTGTTGGTCAGTCTTCTGCCGCCACCATCTTCACTGACAGTAGGAGTGCATTGGCAGTTGCGAGGAACCCTATGTTCCATGCTTGCACTAAGCACATTGAGGTGCATTATCATTACGTCAGGGAGAGGTTCTCTATTGGGGAGATCAGCTTGGCATATGTGACCACGCAGGAGAACATTGCAAGCCTTTTCACCAAGGCTCTACCTAGGGAGAAGTTTGAAGCTTTCCGCAAAGCTTTGGGCTTACTTCCTTTTGTGGAGTTATTTCCACATAGCTTGGTACTTCCTTATACATGAGTGCCAGCTACTTGTTCACCGCATCACTCTCAGGGGGATTTGTTGACATATTTAGGTAGTGATGTGTGTGAACACACTAGGACTATCGAGATACTTTTTTCCCTCTTTAGCTTGGTACTTCCTTATACATGAGTGCTAGCTACTTGTTCACCGCATCACTCTCAAGGGGATTTGTTGACATATTTAGGTAGTGATGTGTGTGAACACACTAGGACCATCGAGACACTTTTTTCCCTCTTTAGGAGGTTTTTTCCCCTTGCTTTTATATACGCATATTGCTCTAACGGGCTAGTTATCTTTGTACATTCTCTAGTAATGCATTCAGTATTGTGTGTTGAGCTCCAAGCTTCTTCTTCTTCCTTGTGTTGGTCGTGTGCTTTCGCTCTCCATTTAACTCCAACTGCTATTTTGATAAGTAGCCATTTTGGGAAAGGGAAATGAAGAGGGAATTTCGATAGATTGGTGGAAAAAATCATGCATATATATAGTATAGTGCATGGACTTCCATATAGAATCAAGAAATTCAAAAATTGGTCCAGTATTATAGGAGTTTGCAGCTTCACAAGGCCCCCTTCCGTCCTTTTTTGACAAAAATTCAAGCACCTAAATTGAATAAATTCCCATTTTGGGAGAGGGAAAAAGAGGTGCAGGAGAGGAAAAAAGAGGTGCACTAGGTATGGATGGATGGGAAAAAACATAAATACTAAGAGTATGTCATATGTACCTTTGTGTTGAATCATTAGATTCATGACAGGGATACTTTAAAGAGGTATTTTGCATCCTCTCTTCATATATTTCGGTTGTGATGTGTGTGAACACATTAGGATCGTCCGGGCACTTTTTTTCCTCTTTAGGAGGTTTTTTCTCCCCAACTTGTATATATGCCTATAATCCTAATGTGTTACTTATCTTTGTTCATTCTCTTGGTAATACATTCAGAATTGTGTGTTGTGCTCCTAGCTTATTCTTCTTCCTTGTGTTGTTCGCGTGCTTCCGTAGACCTGAAACTCCAACAATTGGTATTAGAGCAGGTCGTCGCTTCATCTAGGGCACCATCGACACCCCTTCTGGTCACAATCTCAAAATCGCACAAAAATCGATTAGCATACTCAAGGTGATTAGGAGTTCAAAATAGCTTCGCCTTGTGGTGTCAAAATTGCAATTTGCACTCGTTTTGGCCTCTGAATGCACTATCGCAATGCATATGGAGGCAATTTTGTCTTTCTCTGCCAAACATATATACAAGTCTTGTTTCGCTAGTATAAGCTCCTCAAAGTCTGCTACACATTTAGCAGAACTCAACATGGTAGTTATGTTCAACTTTTTGAGATACAGTCATTTTTCTGCATTAGGATATTTTAGTCAGTGGCCATGGCAAAAAGCAATGATGTATTCTGTATGTTGGTTGTTGAGGATAAGTTGGATGGTACCAATTACTCATTGTGACCATATATGGTGCATCATGTATTGGTTGCAAAAGGACTGTGGAATATTGTGCAGGGTATTGAAAAACATCTTACTTCATTTGCAAATACAGTTATTGAAGATGATGCAGATGGCATTGAGATGATGTTCTTCACGTTCATGTTCATGTTGTAGTTCTTGCTACACCTACTATAGAGCAACTTTGTTGGAGCGGTCGAGATGTTGAGGCACATGCATTGATAGCCTTGTCTATCAAACATGCCATTATTCCTCATATTCACTCCTGGAAAACAGCAAAGGATGCTTAGATAAACTTACCACTTTATACCAGGCAACGAATGAGGCTCATGTTGCTTAACTCCGAAAACAGTTGGAGAGCGAGCACATGAATGAAGAAGACTCTGTTGATATTTTTTGACAAAGATCAAAGATTTGAAGAAGCAATTGATTTCTGTCGATGAAGTCTTGCCAAAAAATTCGCTTGTGCATACTGTTTTGAATGGTCTTCCAAATTCAAATCAAAGTTTTGCCTCTACTCTTAGATTGATGAAGAAAGGCAATCAAAATGCCTTAACATTTGAGGAGTTAGTCTCTGTTCTGTTGCACGAAGATCACTCTAGGCAGAACAGATCCATTATGCGTGTTGTAGATCAAGCTTTCTTGGCTAGTCAAAAGGGCAAAGATAAATGGAGCTCATCTAGTAGTAAACAAAAATCTTCTAATTCTGCATAATCAAAGAAGGATGAAAAAGACGAGAAGGAAACAAACAAGCAAAAATTGTTTTGCAAATACTAAAAAGGAAATGATCATGTCTTAAAGAGTTGTCCAAAACTGGTTGCAAAAGAGGCCAATAAAAAAGAGGTTGGAATGGTTGTGCAGAATGAAGAATGGGCATTAACTATTGTTTGCAATTATGACCCGTCTTCTCATGAATAGTGTATGTCTACATTAGACTCAGATGTTTGGTACTTTGATAGTAGGACAACCAAACATGTTACCTTGCAGCACAATTTCTTCACTTCACTTCAGCCTACCCCTAGAGGGAATAGTGTCACATGCACCAACAAATCCTCTTATCATGTCATGGGAGTTGCTAAGATCATTCAGACTACTGTTGATAGTAGTTTGTAGGATGCTTTATTTGAGACAGAGATCAAGAAAAACCTATCATCAGTTTCAGTACTAGCCAAGATCACCTTCATTGTGAAATTTGTTGATGATAGATGTAAAGTTCATGGTCTGTCAAATGGAAATGTCATTATTGCTTCTGGCATTTTATGTCGTGGGCTATATAAGCTCATAGATTATGCAAAATCTGTGAATGATTCAGCATGTGTAGTTCAATATTCTTAGGCTATGTCATATGCAAAGCTTTGTCATGCACGCTTTGGTCATCTGAATTTTGCTAGTTTGCTATGCCTGTAGAAATTTGAAATGTTGTCCTATGGTCAAGAGTAGGCTTTACCTCATAGTTTTTGGCTTGAGGTTGTTATGTGTGCAGCATATGTGCTTAACAGGTGTCCCACTAAAGCATTGCAATTGATCACTCCATATGAGGCTTGGCATGGTCACAAGCCATCTGTTGCTCATCAGTGTGTCTTTGGTTGCCTGGCATATGCATTAGTGCCTAAACAACAATGTAGGAAATTGGATGATAAAGTAGTGAAATGTATTCTTGTTGGGTAAAATTTTGAAAGCAAAGGCTATCATCTACATCATCCACAGACTAAACCCATTTTGGTTAGCCATGATGTTGTTTTTGTGGAAGATAGAATTCAACCATTGCTTTCATGTACTAAGGAGACATCAATTAGCTCCAAAGATTTGTAGAACACTTTGTTGCCTCTTTTTATAGGTGGCCAATCTAGTGGTAGTCCAAATGAGGCAAGTTCTTAGCCTTTGCAAGTTCCACATCATAATGTGGATCATCCCATCTGATGAGAGTTTTGAAAAAAAGGAAGCAAAAATTATGCATAAATTTCTAGTGCAAACTTTGCGAGGTAGCAAATTAGATGCATCTCTCTCATATCCTACTCGTTCGGGCTCTCATAGTGCTTCTTTTGCATTAGATTGCTATATTATGGATGTCTCTAGTCTTTGTGATGAAGCACAAAATTCAAAAAATTGGATGGCTGCTATGTAATCAGAGTATGATGTTATTATCAACAATAGTACCTTGTCTTTATGTGACTTACCTCTTGGCAAGAAGTCCATTGGCACTAAGTGTGTATACAAGCTGAAATGTAAGCCTGATGTAACGATTGATAGGTATAATGCTAGGCTTGTTCCAAAATGTTATGCTCAAGAAAGAGGCATTGATTTTGATGAGACCTTTGCTCCTAATGCTGAATGACTATTGTCCATAGCATGTGTGCACTTGGAGCTCATGATGGTTGGAATGTACATGAGTTGAACATTAAAATTGCATTTTTGAATGGTGACTTGCATGAAGGATTGTATGTTTTTCAGCCCCGTGGTTTTGTGCACAAAGGGCATGAAAACAAAGTCTGCAGGTTGAAAAAGGCATTATATGGTTTGAAGCAAGCACCACATGCTTGGTATGAAAAGATAAATGCCTACTTGATTGCACATGGTTTTGAAAACAGTCCAATTGAGAACACCTTATATGTTGAGCATGCAAATGATGTGCTTCTAATCATTGTTGTTTATGTGGATGACATGCTATCACTCAGAAGCATATTGTTAATTTTAAGGCTGATTTGCATGTCTCATTTGAGATGTCATATTTAGGGCATTTGCATCATTAATTGAGCACTCAATTTATGAAACTTGATGGCAGAATAGCTTTGTGTCAAACAAAATATATTGACACATTATTGTGGCATTTTGGCCTTGAAGATTGCAAACCTATTGCCACTCCTATGGAAAGAGGTTTATAGTTGAGTCTTCATGATGATGGAGATGCATTTGATGTCATTCTCTATCAGTAGGTTGTTGGATGCTTGATTTACTTATGCATTACTCGGCTAGATATTTAGTTTGTTGTCTCACAGATGAGCAGGTTTATGCATTGCCTAGGTGTCAAGCATTGGCAGGCAGCTAAGCACATCTTTTTCTACTTTGAGTGGTAGCCAGCTACTTGGATTGTTTTATCCCAAGGGGGGATCACTACTACCAGATTTACATGTTTTTTTTTGACTCTGACTGGGCTGGTTGCTATGACACTCATGTGTCCACCAATGGTTTTTGCTTCATGCTTGGTAAATCATGCACATATTGGTTGAGCAAGAAGCATCCTACTATGGCCACTTCTAGTTGTGAGGTTGAGTGTAGGGAAGATTTCAAAGCGACTATTGAGTGTGTGTGTGTGTGTGCCTCAGACGCCTTATGGCTGATTTGGGTGTTGGTTAGACTTCTACCACCACTATCTTTACAAACATTCAGAGCGCATTCACAGTTGCGAGGAACCTTGTGTTTCATGTTCTCACTAAGCACATTGAGTTGCACTATCATTATGTCAGGGAGAGGTTCTCTGCTAGAGAGATCAGTTTGGATGCGTAGAGCATAGTTCTTCCATTTACTATTAAGTGCAAGTGTCTTTTCATACTCTCTATTTAGTTCGTACCTTAGCTCCTCAATATCCCTTTTTTAAAAGGAATTTTTACCATACGACTACTCTCTCGTATTAGCTTGAATTGAATGAAATTACAAGTGAAGGTGGGCATAGTATCCATGGGATCCCCCATATCCCACAAAATAGGGGAAGAGCCCAAAAGTCTACTAGGGAAGAGCACGAGAAGGGATGACCCTACAACTAGAATAGAGTCAACACAGAGTCCACTAGGTTTAATCTTGTTAAATGGATTAGCTACGAATTGCAAAGTCACATGGATCAAACAGAGATGCATGGATCAACCAGATCAGATGAAGTCAAATTAGGCCATCATGATCATTTTCATCCATACCATAGGGGTATGGAAGGTATCCAACAAGCACCTAGTGGAGATCAAACTCGAGCCCTGTGGAGGTGATAAACCCGTGTGCACTAGGCATTGTGGACAACTCCTCAATATCTTTGTCTATGTTTTCTAGTATTTAATTTGCTTTTTCAACTTTCTATTGGAATTTGTGATGTTCCCTAGCAAAGTGATTAATAGATTGCATAATATTTATCATCTGGCTATTCATGTAATTGGATAGCCTTGTGATGGAGGTGCAGTTGGCACGATTGATATATGGGGTGGTGATAGTATGTCAAAGAAAGTGGGGGAAAAACGAAAACATTTTGAATGGGTGATGAAATCGAATCTTTAACTATATGTGGTGCAGTGGCTATATTATTTCGCCATTGGACGTGGGATGTTTTGGAAGGATTCCTCTTCTAGCATGTTGGGATGGCCTGATCTTCAAATTTTGAAAAGGATGCATTGGATGGCTATGATGAGTCACATTTTGAATGTAGAAAATCAGTTGGTAAGGCACTTCTACTTAAGGTGGGTCTTGAGGTAGATGTTTGTTCTTGAAGTAGTTAGCCACTCTTTTGTTGGTTTAGTTTGTCTCTAAGTCTATTTTGTTTCTCTAGCATTCATTACAACCCTGCAAGCACCAACTATGTCTTTATTGTATTTTATTGTTGCTTCTAGTGGTACTTGCAACTCTAAAGATATAAAGGATTGGTCCATCTCCTCTAGTCCTTTTGATTAAGTGTTTGATGCTTCAGAAGGAGCCTAGAAAGGCTTCTTCCTCGGTGTCAATTTTTCTTTTTATTGCCCATGAGTCTATGTTCTCTCTAGTTATTCTAGGTGCCATAGCTTCAACTCTTGGTAGATAGGCCCTGACATGAAATATGAATGCTTATCCTTCTTATTTGCATATAGAGCACTAGTTGAATTACCATGATAGGAGTTACCTTCCTTTATGCTATGATTAGCCTCTCAATTGAAGAGTTGTCCAAGAACGATGTTGAAGTCTGGAGTTTACACAACCATGATGAGATCATAAGCGATGGTGAAAGATTATCATTGCTTATCACTTTGAATCCCATTGAGAATCTGCCTCATGATAGCCTCTTCTTCAATCAACTCTCCAATGGATGCTAACAAATCTACAACCTCCTTGATCTTGGTAACAAACTTTGTGATGGTTTGTTTAGGTGTCTTCTTCATCTGGTTGAACTCGTTCCAAAGATTATTCTTTCTTGCTTTGGTACTAGCAAAAAAAGAAAGTCTCGAGGGCATCCCAAGTCTCTTGAGATGTCTTGCATCCTCTAATATGTCGTAATTGTAAGTCAGAGATAGAGTTTAGTATGTACGACCTTGCTTGAGCATCCCTTACGCACCAAAGTGTGAGCTTATATATCTCCTCTTCTGTAGGTCTTCCTTTGGATCTTGGAATAGGCATAGCTTCATCACCTGCTACAATTCCATAGAGATTTCTACCTTGTAAATAGGCCTCCATTCTGATTTGCCAAGCCACGTAGTTGTGTCAATCAAGATCCTTGATCATTTAGGAAAAGCTGTCACCCATCTTGATCTAGCTCCGATACCACTTAAAGAACTTGGAGATGCTTGTATAATGTAGAAAAATAAGTTGCGAAGCGACGAAGTTTGGTTGGTTGGTCCAACCAGCCGGCACAAGACCAACCCTTGAACTTATGGAGATTCAAATAGACCTTATAGGCATGTGATAAATGCAATAAAATTCACTATGTACTTTGGAGCATGAAGGAGAAAGAATCGATACAAAACAGATAGGTTTCACATCGACTAGCTCAAAGAACTTACTATCTATGGAAGAGACCATGAACTTCAAATGCTCATAACGACCAACGTGATTACAATTAGAAAAAATCATTTTATGAGAGTGATACATATAGGGTTGTGTATAGAATACACAAAAGTATAAAGAATAAGCAAAATATGCTATAGGAATGAATCAGATACTCAACAGTAGTACCTCCTCAAGAATACACAGAGATTGATCCCGAGATAGAAAAACTCAGATTTCTTCCAATCTATTGAACCAAATGCTATGAAAATTTACAAGCATAAACTAGACACTAATACCTTTCCAATGAGCCATCTCACCTCCAATTTGGAGCTTTGTAGAGAGAGCAACAACCTCTACAAGCTTACTGTTGACGAAAAAGATGATGTAGAGAAATGAAAGAGCAAGACAATAATGATCATAAGTGTATGCATATTACTTCCATATATTGTAAAAGTGTTTTGGAAGTCTTTATATAGACTCTAGAAGTGATCCACGACTTCTACAAGTGGATTTTGAATTCAAATGAAGGTGGGAATGGTTGTTGGAGGGAATCAGTTCATTTTCCTACAATCTAAGAAAAGTGAAGATCTAGTTTGATCTACTTTTAGGTGATTGATTGATTGATTGAATACAACTCACCCACCACGAATTCGTGAAATTTGGGCTCTATCTTTCTACTTTTACACGTGTAAAGATCAAGGCTTTTACAATGGTAAAAGATCCATAAAAAGTCTTTTTTTAAAAATACAATAAGTGAGCATAAGAAAAAGAACTCTCCAATGGATATTCCTTTGACATAATCCAAGCCACAGTTTTTGATGTAGATCAAATCCTCCTCAAGCATAGTGCAAGCTTGATGTTCCAACAATTCATGCCAAAGAATTAGAGTTCAAGATGTAGTCGCAACCCAAAGATGTCAAAAGGTAAGAGTACAATCAAGCAAGCAAAATGGAAGAGTTGTCTATTATAGTCCTTGGCTTGAGTGATAAGTACATTTACTACATTTTTTACATCAATGATAGAACCAAAATCAACTTCGGCACTTTTTGGCGCTAGAGTCATTTTCACTTACTCCATTTTACATACTTGAAATGAAAGAAGCTCGTTCGATGTCAAAACATCTTAACACTTACAAGCTTCATATTACACCTGTATCACTCCCAAACTCCAATCGGTGAAATGTCAAAACATCGTAATAATAATTCGCATTACACTTGTTCGACCCCCATACACCACCATCAAATGTTAGAACCATGATTTTTGTTTGTGAAGATTACCCCTATCAAATCATATATCAATCACTACTAAAAACGGTGAAAGAAAGAAAATAAATAAAAACTCATGAGTTAGTAGTGAATAAGCTTTTGCTACTAGTGCTAGAAACAAGAAATAAAAATCGTTGCAAACGTTGTCTTAAGACGACATGAATCAAAATGTTTCACGGCATACCCGTAAATAATATATGGAAGCAACAACCATAAAAAGATAAAAGAAAAATTATTTTTGACGCTAAAGAAACTACGAATAAGACATCCAAATTGACTTAGTCACAAACCTAGATTTCTTAGACCTCATTTCGATTTAACTCAATGATGATCCTAATTTCTTAGATATCTCCGCTCTACCTTCCACATCTTCATCAACTTGAAGGCTTTCAAATCATAGCAATTTATATCAGACTCGTATTCTCGGAGCATTGACTTTCAAATCAAAGCAATTTATATCAAACTAATCATCCAGTCCCCATTGCGTAGGCCAGCACGGTGCAACGTTCACCTCCAAGGGGTAAACATTCGACCGCCATATGGCATACATGGGAACCTTTCCCATACCCTGTGGTATGGATGAGGGCAGCTTTGCCCTGTTGTTACATCAAACCTAGATAATACCAATACGAAGAACGAATGCAAAACAAGCATGAAGGAAGTAGACACGTGATAAACACCTAGATAATACCAATACGAAGAACGAATGCAAAACAATTCCTAAATCCCAAAAAAGAGAAATCTATGAATCTGAGGAAAAAACCCAGAAGTGTTCGACTTCATTCCGCTGGATACCTGTGTTTCTTTTGAAAAACATGCGCACGAGTGCCATGTCTGTGCAGTCCACACGTGTGCGCCTCTAAGTACGCACGTAAGTGCGTGCCTGCAGGTGCACATGTTACGTAAATTTATGAACAAAATTTTCTGAATCAGCACAAAGCCAGGCTTTTTATTCAAAGCATTAGTGAAACCATTGAACATAAAAAGAGAAAGTGGACATACGCCCATCTATCTAACATTATCCATTATATTGTGAATAATAGCACCAATCGATCTGATGACAAACGAAAAAGAAAAGGATATATCTGCTTCAGGGACAAAAATGATCAGATTAAGACTCTCAGTTATACATAGTAACACACGGATAAGATTATCATAACCGTGATGTGGTTAAATACAGGATATGAACAGAATGTCAGCATGTCACTGTGAAACCTTCACCAGAATCTTTGTAATTCCTCGCTGTCTCTGAAGTTGATTATCTCGTTCTTCACTTTAGATGGCAACATCACTTCTCTATCGTATATTTAGTAGAAACAAAACTACACAAACACATCCATTTCTCAATGAATTATGTTGCAACGAACAAACAACCCATAATTAGTTGTGAATTCTCTGAAACCTGATTCCATAACTCCCCTTCTTATCTCCCAAAAATGCTCTTTCTTTATGATGCTCTCTAAAACTAATGCTATCCAGTATGGAATCATAATCACGACTAGCCTGAAAATACACTGGAAGTTCACAATATAAAGAGCAAAGAAATATGACGAGGGGAAACCAGTTACAAAATAGATGACAAAATAGAATCTATGAGATAAGGCCCTACCTTCAATGATGCCCACTGAGAACGTGCCCACTGTTCCATGAATGAAACTCACATATTTAGTCAGCATCGAAGGATATAAATAGGACGATTGAAACCTTTTGTGTGACAGTCGATTTCATCCGTGATACATTCCATGGAACGAAACCCAATCTTCAAAGGCAAAATACAGCATTCTTTTAGCAAAAATGTGTAGCACATTGGCTTGTTTTTATGAATATCAACATCAATCTACCTTATCAAGGAGGATATCTTTGAAATCATCTGGTCGCAATATGATCGTGTGGTAATTCTTACGGACAACCTTCAAAAACAAAAAAATCGAAAACTTTCCAACTAAAGCTAGCTTAAGCATCCCATAACCGCAGCAGCAACGACGGGCTTACCTCTGAGATTAAATGATTGCTTTGATAGGACTTCCATGGCTGTGGCTCAAGCACAAGAATTCCACCCTGAATTTTTTATGAAAAAAGAAAAGTCAAAGTATATTCATCTGTCTGTCCATATGCCTCCAAGACAGTAGAATATTGCCTTTACAACTACTTATGCTGAGCTTTAACCCTACGATAATGTTGTCTTTGCAACTATATATTCAAATGTATTAACACTGACGATTCTCTTTAGGAGCTCTGAATTACATGGAGACGGGGCTTTGACTTTCAAGTATATCTAGGCAAAAACTCGTACGAAACGAAAACCAAAAAATCTTTCATGAATTAGCATGTTAATTTAAAATTTGACTCTCAAATTTGCAACACACATGCCAGAAAGAGGTCCATAGTCATTTCTATGAGAGCATATATGTCGCAATGCTCTGCCTAAGTCAGGTAGATCTCTCTTGCAGGCCATGAGTATCCACCATTTCCAAAGATATTCAGCATATATGCAGAAGAAACCATGATATTCAAACAAATTCTGGGTGATCTGGCAAGGACGCTTCCCTTGATGGTTGTACGGGCACTTGGTTCTTCATACTAACTCATAACCCTTTTCATGCCCAACCAGAACTATCAGGACCATATCTGTGTGGTTACACTTTTTAAAAATGCTCCTCGAAAGAATCCAATGCTAGCACAAGAACCCTGAAGTTAAAGTAAAGGTGAATCCTGCACATGCAAGGAAAGCAATAATGTTGCTTGTCTCAGTGGGTTTACCATCACCACAAACCAACAAACAAACAAACATACATACATACATACATACATACATACATACATACATACATACATACATACATACATACATACATGCATGCATGCACAAATACATACATACATACGTACGTACATATATATGTAGGAACGTACATACATACATACATACATACATACATACATACATACATGTATTTATATATGTACGTACGTATGTATGTACATATATGACTGCATACATACATACATACATACATACATACATGCATGCATACATACCTACATACATACATACATAACATACATGCATACATAACATACATGCATGCATAGTTGTTATCTTGCTCGTCATGCAGTTTTTGCCAAACATCAGGGAAAAAGGGTAGTATCAAATATGAATTTCTGACTTAATCCTTGGAACCCACCTATATAATTACTACATTATTTCATTTCAGCACATAAATAGACATAAAGGCGATGCTTTTTCATTATTCTCTGTGCATAGTGCAAATATAAAACAAATAGGACTATGGACATGATGCTTTTTTAAGATAACCCATGTGAGACATTCAAAGAAAATTAATTGAATGATTATACAATAGTGTGTACAATATAGTGCAGTTTATATTGGATTATATGTACTAGGATCATCACGCTCAGATCTATTATGTTTCATGTTTTGAATTTGATCACAGACTGTGAACTATAAAAAATGCATCTTTCTTGTTTTTGAGGTCAAAGTTCAAGGTTGCATCAAAATCATCGGAAGCATTTTGTGGGACCCATCAGAAGATAGATTCCAGCCAGAACTCAGATCTTAGATCTGAATCAGAAACAACTGTGCATCTGCACATACACACATTCATACACTTTTTAGAGGAAATGATGTACATAAGATCATTGTCCCTAAGGTCAACGTACATTAGATTGTATCATGGCCTTTCAAGAATCATAGACGTTGAACCTGATGCTCCTTAGAGTTTGTTTTTGGATATGACAAAGTTCATGATACCTTGTTTTAGAAGCTTGTGGAATACTCCTGAAAACATTCTCTTCTTGGCAAAGATTGACAAGATACACCCATCACTAACCCACTTGATACATATTTTGATAATTCATACAAGATTTTCACCATGATCAAGGTATTTAGGTACGTCCAACTTAGTGAATTTGCTGAGGCTAAGGTTCAAGTACCAAACCTTACCTCCAAGGTAAGGTGCATAAGGTATGTTTCTTTAAAAACTACTTCATATATCTAAGCAAATATACACACAAATGTATGCATATATTTACATACATACACAATGCTTCAGCCCTCAACACATACATGGACATAGTGTTGAGGATGAAGGCCCCACGCACTCCTTTTATATATGGTGACCCTTCCAACTGATAGCTCTCTTGGAGAGCCTTCCAAACATAATTTTATTATATTTAAGGACCTCAAATTGGAAAGTTAATCGCACTTACATGATTTTTATGATTTTTGGTCATTGGACATGTGTGAAAATGTTCAAATGACCTAAAACTTATTTATCAATAAAACATGGCCCCAAAAGTCCAACTTGAAACGGACTTCCATAA
Organism: Ceratopteris richardii; assembly: GCA_020310875.1. Taxonomy (NCBI): domain Eukaryota; kingdom Viridiplantae; phylum Streptophyta; class Polypodiopsida; order Polypodiales; family Pteridaceae; genus Ceratopteris; species Ceratopteris richardii. Next base: position 75,932,622 of record CM035444.1, read on the forward strand.
TTTCAGCTTCTCCATCTTCTTCAATTTTTGTGCAGCTCACTCCTCTTGTGTTTGGTGTGCAACGGAGCTCATCTTTGCACAGTTATCTCCCTCCACTTTCAATTGATATCAGAGCCTTTAGTCGTTCCATGACGACAAGTTAGTGCAAATGCTTTTTTACTTTAGCCTGTGCTAAGTTGAAGGCATTTTATGGCATTTGGGAGATTTTCATCATGAAACACCTTCACTTTTTGCAATAAAGTTTCTTGTTTGCAAGAGCACTTCAACCTATACTAAAGTTGAAGCAAGTTTTCAGGTTCTGAGATAGATTCATCGCAAAGAACTCTTTCTTTCACTTCCAACAAGTCATATCCAACATTTGTACTCCTAGTTTTCAAATTTCATAAGAGTATATTGCAGAGAAGAACTCTCTTTCAAGTGGAAGCTTATGTATTTCGGTTGTGAGATGTTTTTTTGTCAAAAAAGATAATTATAAATGTAATTCGCCATTTTTTGGACAAACTTCAACTTCATGTGCAATTAAAAATTGGGAATTTTTGCAAAAATTACCTCCATTTGAGTTAGTTGTTGGAATTTGGGGCCCCAGAATCTTCCAATACTAACAACCTTTGAGCATACACACTTAATTATACAAGATGATAAGTGAGAGATAGAAAGCAACTTGAGACAAGAGTAAGTAACGTAAGCAAATTGCTTACTTCACTAATGTAGATAGCCGAATTACAAAATGGGAGTACTACTCAACCATATGATGTGCACTCACTAGATGGAAGAATAGACAAGAAGATGATGTACAGAATTCAGATTATGCTGTTATAATCTAAGTATGTGTGAAGCAAATGAGCAATGGAGTGAACCTAGCCTCTTAAGAAAGTGCAACAAATCTGAAAATCAGCAAACCCTAATTCTGAAATTAGGGTACAAAAACCCTAAAACAGAATATAGGATTAACTTACAAAAGATAGCTGCTCCAAACTTGTAGAAGACTCTTTGCTCCAAGAGAATAGTCTCTTCTTCACCTCTCCTTAGCCTCCAAAGCTTGAAAACTCCAAAATTGACACTATGGCAGCATCAACTCAAGAACTAACTCCTCCTTGATTGTCCAAAAGCGTTGCCAAGACCTCTATTATATAGCTTTGGTGTCTATCCATAAAGCATAGCGAAAAATTTGCAAAAAGCTGCCATCGCTGTTTTTTTTTTTTTAAGTAATCGCCGAAATCAGCTTTTCGTTGAAGTTTTAAAAAACTATCGCTAATTTTTTACTTGCTTTATTTTTAATCACTACAAATCACTTCATTTTAGGGCAGAAACTAGGGTTTTAGTTTTCTCCTAATTTTGACCTCTGATGACAGAATGAAGCATATCACTAGATAGCTCTCATGAAACTCTATCTATCTAGCCTAAAAAAGTTTTACCCAAAATGTACAAAAAAATGGTTAAGTGATAACTAGGATTGCTGGAGATGGACCATATGTACATTGATTTCCAACAATCCCTCCTTCAATGTCATATTGGTACAAGTTTCAGTAACCTCCATATCTTCTCATGACTATCTCTAGTCAATGCTTTGGTAAATATATCTGCAATATTCTCACTAGAAGGAACATAAACCAGCTCAATGTGCTTCTTTGCTATCTGTTCTAGAATATAGTGGTAGTGAACCTCTATATGTTTTGTCATTGCATGATGCACTGGATTCTTTGCTATAGCTATTGCACTCTGGCTATCTGAAAATAGCTGAATGGGTTCGTGTACTCTTACATCTAGATAACTGAATATCTTCTGCAACCATACTGACTCCAAAATAGTTGTAAATGTTGCACGATATTCAGCTTCATATGATGAAGTTACAATAGTGGGTTGTCTCTTTGAAAGCCATGAGATAAGACAATCTCAAAGATAAAAACAAAAACCACTAGTACTTTCTTCTAGTGTCTTTATCACTTGCCCAATCAGAATCTGAAAATCCTTTTAGTAATAAATGTGTAGATTTTGAGAATACCATAGCATAATTTGAAGTTCCCTTCAAATATCTGAAGATCCACTTTACTGCTTTCCAATGTAACATTGTCGGATTATGCATGAACCTTGATACTTGAGAAACTGCAAACTGTATATCACAATGTGTATTACAAAGATATATCAAGCACCCACCTGCTTGACAATATAAAGTAGCATCAAATGATTCTTCATCTGCTACTATCTGTAAAGACGCGTTCTGATCCATAGGTGTTTGCATAGGTTTAGCTTTAGTCATCTGAAACCTTTCTAATAGTTTCTCAATGTACTTTTGCTGTATCATATAGATACACTCATCTTTAAACAGAAACTGAATCCCAAGACAATAATGCAAGATTCCTAAATCAATTATATCAAAAGTATGCTTCAATTGTTCTTTGAACATCTGCAAATCTTCATCTCTGGGACTTGTGTCTATAATATCGTCCTTATAAATGATTGCTATAATCAACAAACATGATTCAATTTTGACATAAAGAGTTGGAGCTTATGTTGGAGCTGCATCAAAGTTATGGAAATCAATGGATAAAAGATATGTGTGTATCTTTTCATATCATGCTAATTTGGGGCCCCAGGATCTTCCAATACTAACAACCTTTGAGCATACATACTTAATTATACAAGATGATAAGTGAGAGATAGAAGGAAACTTGAGACAAGAGTAAGTAAAGTAAGCAAATTGCTTACTTCACTAATGTAGATAGCCGAATTACAAAATGGGAGTACTACTCAACCATATAATGGTGCACTCACTAGATGGAAGAATAGACAAGAAGATGATGAAGTACAGAATTCAGATTATGTTGTTATAATCTGAGTATGTGTGAAGCAAATGAGCAACGGAGTGAACCTAACCTCTCAAGAAAGTGCAACAAATCTGAAAATCAGCAAACCCTAATTCTGAAATTAGGGTACAGAAACCCTAAAACAGAATATAGGATTAACTTACAAAAGATAGCTGCTCCAAACTTGTAGAAGACTCCTTGCTCCAAGAGAATAGTCTCTTCTTCACCTCTCCTAAGCCTCCAAAGCTTGAAAACTCCAAAATTGACACTTCAGCATCATCAACTCAAGAAATGACGACTCCTTGATTGTCCAAAAGTGTGGCCAGGACCTCTATTATATAGCTTTGGTGTCCATCCATAAAGCATAGCGAAAAATTTGCGAAAAAGCTGCCATCGCTGTATTTTTTTTAAGTAATAGCCAAAATCAGCTTTTCGTTGAAGTTTTAAAAAACTATCGCTAATTTTTTACTTGCTTTATTTTTAATTGCTACAATTAAGTGCTTTTGCCATCTTCTACAACTATAACCTAGCTTTTTGTGTTTTGTACATCAAGAACCCAAAAATATGCATCACACCATTTTAGGGCAGAAACTAGGGTTTGAGTTCTCTCCTAATTCTGACCTCTCATGACAGAATGAAGCATATCACTAGATAGCTCTCGTGAAACTCTATCTATCTAGCCTAAAAAAGTTTTACCCAAAATGTAAAAAAAAAATGGCTAAGTCATAACTAGGATTGCTGGAGATGGACCATATGTACATTGATTTCCAACATTTACGCTATCTACATGTACGTTACTTTGAAGCTTAAACAACAAAAAATTGTTGTGATTTTTGTAAATTTTCAAATCTGAAATTTTCTGAGAAAAAAAACAGATCTACTTATGTTCAACAATGTAGACTATACTCAGCTCATACTTCACACAAACCATTTCGACTAGTGCACATATATTTGTGGAAGTGTATTGTAATTTTGGTGTGATTTTTTCCAAAATTTCAGATTTTATTAATTTTTGAGACAAAAATTGATTTTTCCTCTTATTTGACTTCCACATAGTGCAAGTATGGGTCCCTCTTCCTTACAGGTCAAAAATCTCTTTGAGGTTAAGAGATTTCATGACATAAGTTTCTTTTGTGAAAAGAAAGGATGTAGGGCATTCATTTCCTAAAAGAATATCAAGGAGCAATTGAAGAACAAAAATGAAATACCATGACAGATGGACTGAGTTAGCCCCCTCAACAAAATGATCGTCACCTATATTGAAATAGCCATATCGAATTAAATTTATGTTGATCTGAAAGGGATCAGCACTGCATATGAGATAAGGGAGAAACTTAAGGCCACATGTGAGAACACCACTCTTATGCAAGTTATCATCATCAAAGGGTAAGAAGAAGAAGGAGACAACAAAGAAGGAGAAGAAGAGTCAGCAAAGTAAGAAGGAAAGTTCCACTTCATCTTCTACCACATCCACCTCTACTACTACTTCCATACCAAAAGAGAAGTCCATTTCCACTACATCTACTTCAAAGAAAGGAATATGCCACTACTGCAAGAAACCAAGTCATTTCATAGCAAAATGCATAAAAAGGATTTATAATGAGAAAAAAAAAAGTGTCAGGTAATAATGCTGAAGATAATTCAAAACCTAAGTCTTCAAAGGAACAATCTTATGCATGTATGATGTATCAATATTGAAGAATTAGCTTTTGATCAAAAAGCATTATATGCAATCTCTGATAATCCTTGGATTCTTTTATTATGGAGCTACTAAGCATATGACAGGTTGCAAGAAGGTATTTGCTTCACTTTCTAACTCTTCAAGTAGAAGAGTGATCATTGCAAATGGTCATGATTTGGATGTTGTAGGTGTTGAAGAAGTAAACCTAAAGTCAAGAGCAGGTGGAAATTTCACAATTCCTAAAGTTCTTTATGTTCCAGAAATGAAGAAGAATTTGCTCCAATATCTACTTTCTTGACATATGGATGTAAAGTTGTTTTTAAGAAAGATTCATGTCAGATCCTCACCTAATGAGGAGCATTGTCTACTTGAAGGTGAAAACAGAAGTGGCATGTTTGTATTGTCCAAAATTTGTCATGCTATTGTTGCTAGGTCTTCTACACCTAAGGAGAACATGAAGTTATGGCATGCTAAGTTTGGTCATTTCAGTTACACAACTCTCAAGCATATCAAAGATCAAGGTATGGTAGAGAGTTTGCCTACTTTTGCTTTACCATATATGTATGTATGTATGTATGTATGTATGTATGTATGTATGTATGTATGTATTGTTGAAGAATCACTCACAAATTTGACTAAGCTACTGATGATTATAGAGGTGTTCTAATATCACTCTAGCTTAGTTCTAGTTGAGTCGTGGCAATTTTCTGCAGTCTTGTTAGTGAACAAGCTTTTGTCACGAAATCAACAAGTGGTATCAGAGCAGAAAGGTTCTGAAGAGCAGAAAAGATTTCTCAAAAGTAGAAACGGAAGTAAAGATACAAGAGAATTCGAAGAACTTTCACAAGAAAGGTGAAAGCTGAAGTGATCAACAACAAACGGCGTCAAGCAACGTTCCGAAGTAATTCTCAAGGGTAAAGGTTTGTAAAAGGTAAAACCTTTTAACATTATACTCACCGAAAGTAACAGAAACAAGAAGATTATGGAAGATCATATCTCTGTTGACAAATTGGACAGAGATAATTATCCCGCATGGGTAATGCGCATGGAAGCCTTACTTATGAGTAAGGACTTAATGATATATGTGACAGGAGAAGAAAAGAAGCCGAATTTCGAAGACGACAGTCAACCAAAGAAAGAAGAGTTAAAGCTGTGGAAGAAGAAAGATGCAACGGCAAGAGCTTATATCTACAATACCGTTACAGATCATCTACTACCGCACATAAGAGGTCTGGAGAAAGTAGAAGATATATGGAGTGCTTTGGAAGATCATTTCCAAAATACGACGAAAGCTAGAAAGGCTAGCTTATGGTCAGAATTTACAACGTTCAAGAAAAAGCGAAGTCAAAGCATTAGTGATTATGTCACTAAGATGAAAGACTTGGCGGATAGTCTTGGATCGATTAATGAAGATATTGAAGACCACTGTCTTTAAATCATTTTGTACCAGATTTAAATCAGTTGCTTGGACTAATGTTAACGTTTGAGCAAGATTTGAAGACAGATGGAGAAAAAGGACATAGTTATGCTATGTATGCAAAGAATAAGAAGAAAGGTGATAAAGGTAAAGGAAAAGATGAAGAAGAAGTGACTGCTCAAGCAAATTATGCAAGAGGAAGAGGTAACGTCAGAAAAAGAGGTAAAGGAAGAGGTAATCAGACTAACAATAAGAAGACTTGTTGGATCTGTGGATTAAGCAATCATTTGGCTTATGATTGCTGGCATAATTCTCAAGGATCAAGTCAGAATCAGAACAATAACAGTAGAGGCAGAAGCGGAAGATATCAAAGAGGTAGACAAAGCCAAGAGGCGGATATGGTAGAGGTGGAGCAAGAAGTTGGGGACAAAATCAGTCTCACAACACTACCTACTACAACTATGCGAATGATATGCAGAATGATGATCGTACGACATTGATGATGAACTCGATAAGTGTGTCAGAAAATGAAGACCTCAAGGTATTCTATATTGACTCTGGTTGTTCAAATCATTTGTCAAGAAATATAGAATTGTTATCAAAACTTGAAGGAGGTATTTCAAATCATACAGTACAGACAGGTGATAACACAAAACATAATGTAAGGTCAATTGGAAAGGTAAAGTGTAAGAATGGAGCTGACCTACTAACAAATGTTTTGTATGTTCCAACAATCCCGAAAAATCTGATCAGTGTGGGTCAGATAGTAGAAAAAGGTTTTCAAGTTAGGTTTACAAAGAAGGAGTATTTGTTGAAGATCCAGAGAATGGATACAATTAGATTGTCCATGGTAAAAAGGAAGGTAGACTTTTACTCTTAAAGTACAAGGAAATGTTGGTCAAGCCTTGATCACACATGGTGATGAAGTATTTACAGAGCTAGACCTCTGGCATAAAAGGTTAGGACATTTTAATGAAACAGGAATCAAAACTATGGTGGAGAAACAATCCGTGAGAGGATTACCAAATATGAAGAATCAACATATGATTCACAAGTGTGAAGCCTGTCAGATGGGAAAAGCCCACATGTTACCATTTCAGAAGAAAGGATACAAACACGATGGTGTGTTAGAGCTCATACATACAGATGTATGGGGACCAACAAAAGAAGGATCTATCAGCGGCTCAAGGTATTATGTTCTTTTTATTGATGATGCAACAAGATGGATAACTCTTTATGTTTTGAAAGAGAAGTCAGAAGTATTTGAAGCTTTCAGGCATTTTCATGCATATGCTGAAAGACTTACAGGACAGAAACTCAAAAGACCAAGGTCTGATGGAGGAGGAGAATATTTTTCTCGAGAGTTCAATGATTATCTGTGGAATGCAGGTATCAAAAGAGAAATAACTTGCAGGTATACACCGCAACAAAATGGAGTAGTAGAAAGAAGAAACCGAACTCTAGTTGAGTTTGCAAGAGCAATGCTAAAGGAAAAGAATTGTCCAAATTATCTTTGGGCTGAGGCTATAAATACAGCTACATATCTGGTAAATAGATTACCATGTACAGCTTTGAATGGGATGACCCCTTATGAAGCTTGGTGGGGTAAGAAACCAACACTTGATCATTGTAAAGTGTTTGGATCAATTGCCTATGCTTATGTGCCATCACAACTCAGACATAAGCTTGAACCAAAAGCTGAAAAATATGTGTTCATTGGATATGATGAAAAGCGGATGGGTTATAGGTTATGGAGTCCTTTAACCAAACAATTTATTGTTTCCAGAGATGTGACATTTGATGAAGGAAAGAGCTGGTATACAGATAAAGAGCATAGTGTTGAAACACTTGAAGAAGAGACAAGAAGAAAAGAAAAAGGAAAATCACATATGCAAGTGAATGAAGATGAAGATCATATGCAGGCAAGTACGTCCAGGATTGGATCAGGTATGAGAAACGAAGATGAACCAAGATGTGATGAAGATGTGTATTCAGATACACATGAAGAATATGAGCTAAGAAGGTCAAACAGAGTAAGGAAACAACCAACAAGGTATTCTTATGACACTTCTTATTTGACTCAGAAAAACTATGCTTACTTAGTAAAGGAAGATGAAGAACCTCAGAATTACAGTGAAGGAAAAGGTAAGAAACAATGGGAAGAAGCAATGAAGGAGGAGTTCAATGCGCTGGAAGAGAACAAGACTTGGGAACTTGTTCCAAAACCAAATGGTAAGAAAGTGATTGGAAATAAATGGGTTTACAAAGTTAAAAAACTTGCAGATGGAAGGATAGCCAGATACAAAGCTAGACTCGTGGTCAAAGGCTATGCTCAGACGCATGGCATAGATTATGATGAGACGTTTAGTCCGGTGGCAAAGATGTCAACCATAAGGACGTTGATTGCTATAGCAGCATCAAAGGATGGAAGCTAAGTCAGCTGGATATAAAGAATGCATTTTTAAATGGATATATATCAGATGAAGTTTACATGGAACAGCCTGAAGGGTTTGTAAGTTCCAGTTACCCAGATCATGTTTGCAGATTAAGAAGAGCTCTCTATGGATTGAAGCAAGCTCCAAGAGCTTGGAATTACAGACTTGTGAAGTATCTCAATGACCTTGGATATCAAAGCTCGAAGGCTCATGCAAGTCTACTCGTTAAGAGAACATATGAAGGTATGATCTACATTTGTATTTATGTAAATGACATAATAATCACAGGAACCTCAGATGAAGGAATCAAAGAGGTAAAGAGACTGCTTGAAAAAGAGTTCAAGATCAGTGATCTAGGAAAATTATCATATTTTCTTGGAATGGAAGTTACATATACAAATTATGGTGTATATGTTTCACAAGAAAGGTATCTCCTAAACTTACTGAAGAAGTTTAACACGGAGAATTGCAGAGAAGCTTCAACACCGCTTGAAGTAAATCATAAACTCAGTAAATATGGGGGTGCAGAGTTTAAAGATATGAGGAAGTATCAGTCGTTAGTGGGAAGCTTGATTTATGCTACGCTAACAAGACCTGATCTCAGTTATGCAGTGGGAGTTCTCTCACACTTTATGCATTGTCCGAAGGATCAACATTGGGTTGCAGGACAAAGAGTTCTTAGATATATCAAAAGAACTATAAAGGAAGGATTATATTATCCTTATACGTCATATATAAAGCTGAAAGCATACAGTGACTCAGACTGGGCAGGAAGTCAAGATGACAGAAGGTCAACACATGGGTATATGATATACCTAGGAGATAAGCTTGTAAGCTGGTGTTCAAAGAAGCAACACACAGTGGCTTTATCGTCAACTGAAGCAGAATATAAAGGACTTGTGGAGGCCGCGAAAGAAGTGATATGGATGCAGACCTTGTTCAAAAGCATGGGTATTGATCAAGGTATACCTATCATACATGGAGATAATATGAGCTCGTTGTATCTTGCAGCAAATCCAGTATTTCATGCAAGAACAAAACACAGAGAGATTCAATATCATTTCCTGAGGGAAAAGGTAATGGAGAAGGAGATTGAATTAGTATTCACTCCTACAAAAGATCAGGTTGCAGATATTCTGACAAAGAGCTTAAATGGAGTAAAGACAAGCAAATTCAAAGAAATGGCAGGTATAAAAGAAAAGAAGAATATATGAAAGATCAGAGAATGCAAATTAATGATTGAGGGGGAGCTGTTGAAGAATCACTCACAAATTTGACATACAGACAGACATAAAGACGAAGAAAGACAAAGAGAAGCAGAAACAAAGTCATTCAGAAAATCAAGCCTTAGTGAAGGGACAAATTCACGCCTGTAATATAAGGTGTAGAAACTTCCAGAATTATGAGTTTGAATCTCGGATCAAAATGTATATAAGAGAGAGCATAGAACCGGAATATGGAGAGAGAA